>WNWK01028033.1:0-25750 GCA_009830355.1 Cherax destructor | reverse complement strand
CCATTCTGTAAATGGAGCCCAAAAAAACTGATGAATTAGGTGAGGCCTTACAAAAATTTTTAACCCAAACCCCAAATTTAAAACTACCCAAGGTTATTGCTTCTAATCCTACTTTTACTTTCCTATACCCTTTCTAAAAAAAAAACCAAGAACATAAAAAAAGGAGGAACATTTCAAAGGGTTTTGTTGGCCCAAAGGGAAACCCACAAAACCCCCCCCACTAACAGAATATTTTCCCCCCAAAATTTTCAATGCTACCCAAGAAATATGCTTTGATAAGAAAAAAAGAAAAAAAAAGGGGAGGAATGCGCGGGCCCCGGCCCCCAATAAGGTCCTTACAATCCGTCCCATTTAACAGAATATTTGCCCCCCAAAATTTTCAATCCCCCAAGAAATAAGCTTTGACAATTCTACCCACTCATCGGACCCCCCCCCAAACCCCCTCTCACTCTTTTATCCAACCTAAATTTAAAAACCCCCAAAAGGTCCATTCAATAACCCTTTTTGGGCAGACTGTTCCACCATCCCCCCCCCTTTTTTTCCCAAACCCAAATTTTTTTTCCCCCAAAACCTTTTTCCAAAAACTAAATTTCCCCCAAACTTAAACCCAAAGGGGGGTTCCCTTTTTGGAAAAAACCCAAGCCCTTTTTTTAACCCCTTTGCAAATTTACCCACTTGCCCCCTTCGATCATGGGGAAAAATAAATGGGGAAATGGGAGGGACTGAAAAAAGGGGGCTTTCCCTTTCAGGGTTTTTTTTGGGGGGGGGGTTTTTTAAATATATAAATAAACCGACGGGGGAAAATTTCAGTGATATGAAAAAATTCGCTGTTTACAAAGATGGGGGGGGAAAAATTTTTTCGAGTAGATGTCATAAAAACGGGGGAGGATTTAAAAAACCAAAATTCCCTTTGGGAAAAACAAGATAAAACAATGTAGATAAAAAAAGTTCTAAAGCCGGACCCCCTAAAAAGCCCCATAAGTTAAATAACGTAAAACCCGATACAGATTGCGGGGAAGGGTTTTTGGGGTAAAAAAACAGAACCCCTTTTAAACCCAAAAGAAAAAAAAGTAGGTACGTAATAAAAAAAATGATTAGGGGATTTATAAAATGTTAAAACAGAAGCCCGACATATTACAGCTTTATACATCATTAGAAAGGGCCCCAAACCAAATTAGCAGCTCATTTGGGGGTCCCAAAATTTTTACAGAAGGGGCTTAAAATTGTTAGAAAACATTCAGGGGAAAATTTAAATTAATAATTTTTGGAAATTTTCCCTTTTCGAAGAAAGATTGAAGACCCAAAACATTCACTTTTTACAGAATGGGGGACATGATCGAGGTATACAAGTGGAAAATGGGATTAACAAAGGGGGGGTAAATAAGGTCTTGAGGGTATCTCTCCCAAAAGAGAACCCAAAAATTTTGGGGGTTTAATTAGATAAGTTTGATTTGAAAGGATATAGGAAAATTGGTTTGGGGAAAAAGGGGGGGGTTTTTGGGAAAGGGGAAATCTCCTTTGTAGGGGTTTTTAAAAAAGGACCTTTTGGGGGGGGTTTTTAAAATTTTGGTTGGATAAAAATGATGAAAGGGGGGTTTTTTTGGGAAACCGGGGTAAAAAAATTATCGCTTTTTTTTTTTTGGGTAGCATTGAAAAAATTTTTTTGAACAAATATTCTGTTGGTGGGATGGGGAAAAAGAAGGGCCGTTTTTAAAAGGCCCCAAAAGGGGCCCGGGGTGCAGTGCCCCCCCTTATGTTCTTATGTTCTTATGTTATTCTACGTTTTAAGTGAATGTTTTTAGGGTCTTCAATCTTTCTTCGTAAGGAAGATTTCTTCTATGTATTAATTTAGTCATTCTACGCTGAAGCTTTCCAAGGGAACCCCAAATGTCCATTCTGTAAGGGGGCCCCCAAAGTCGGTGCCGGACCGGGGCCCCCGTGGTTCGTTTTTTGGGGCCCGGGTGGGCCGAAAAGCCTCTTTGGGATCGGGTCTGATCCAGGGAGGCCTGGTCGGGGAGGGTTTCCCCCCCGGAATTTCCGGGGGGTTTTTGGGGGTTTTTGGGTTAAACACTTGGCAAGATAAAATAAAAAATTTAAAAATAAGGATTAGTTACTGGATAAACGAAAAAAAGGGGGGTTTTGGATTTGGGGGGAAAATTAAAAATGAGTAAATAAAATTATAAAAGCTTATTTTTTTGGGTAGCATTGAAAATTAGGTTGAAAAATATTCTGTTAGGGGGGGGGGAAAATTAAAAAGGATTAGTCAAAAATTGTCATGAATGTTAGGTACCTGAAACTTTTGGTAGTTTTTTTTAAAAAAAAAGAGCAAATTACCAGACCAGTCACTGTTTAAAACCCCAACCGTACTGAGGCACCGCTTAGGGGGCAGAGGTGTTATAGATGGAAGGGTTAGGAAGGGTAAAGGTTTGGTGCTTTTTTGTGTAGATTACCCATCATTCTCGATGCATTGACCCTTCGATATGTTCGTCATTCTGACCCCAAAAATGCGCTTGTAAGTGCCTCATCCTCACCTCGTTGTTGCTGGTGACCGAAAATAAAAATAACTTAAAAGGTAAAAAAAATTGGGTATTTAAATTGTCTTGAAACAATAAAACCGATAAAAAAGGGTTAAAATTTTTGTAGTTGCATTTTATAGTGTTTTTTAAAATGAAATTTTTTTTAAAAGGGGCAATGTATGTGTGAGAAGATAATGTATGGTGAGTATTAAGATAATTTTTGGGGTGCATTTTCCCCAAATTGGGGGGTTTTTTTAAAAATTTTTTTTTGAAAGTACGAGCGTGAGGAACGACACAGACAAAATATATTTGGAAATGAAATAAAACGAAGGAAAACCCCAAAAACAGAAAGAATGAACTTGAAATTCAAAAAAATTTTTTAAAAAATAAAATTTAAAGTTTTAAATTTTTGGGATCTTCCCCTTTGGGGAAAAGAACTGAGAGTGACAAACGAGAAATTGATGATTAGGGGAGGTTGGACGAGAAAATCCATTATTTTTTCCCCCTTCAGTGCCACAAATGGGGGGGGGGAAAATATAAAAATTTACTCCGGGGAAAAAATGAAGGGAGGCAGTAATCTCTACTAAGGCTGAGGAGTGGGGGGAAAGGAAAGGGAAACCCCGGGGTTTTTGAACTTGCCATTGACATGAAAATGTGACGCGGAGAATGTAGGAAGAATCACCCAGGAACTTTTTAGAAGATGCTACGGGGGGGAAAAAGAGAAGAAGAATGAAGAATTCTGTGGGCGTGGTGATGGAAAAAATGCTGTGAATTTGCTGGAAGAGGAAGAATGATGGGCGAGGTGAGGTAAAACGGGGGGGGGGGTTTTGGAGAGGACGAATGCTGTGCCGGGGGAGGAGGAAGGTACTGTTGACGTTTTTTTAGAATTTTTTGTTCAAGCTCAAAATAACAAGGAAAAGACAATACAGAGCCCCTTTCGCCCTTTTTTTAAAGTGGATAACAGCGTGCAAAACCCAAAACCCCCGGCATTTATTTTCATTAAGGAAGAAGTTATAAAAGCTTAAAAGTTTCTTTTAAAAAAAAGTCCCAAAAAAATAAAAGAAAGTAGGCGGGGGGTGGTAGAGAGTTACCACACTCTTGAGTTCCCACACATTTTTTAGTTCCCACACACTGCTTGAGTTCCCACACACTGTCTTGAGTTCCCACACTGTCTTGAGTTCCCCCCCCCCTGTCTTGAGTTCACACACTGTCTTGAGTTCCCACACACTGTCTTGAGTTGCCAACTGTCAAAAATTCCCCCACATTGTATTGAGTTCCCCCACATTTTTATTGAGTTCCCGCACACTATTTGAGTTGTCACACTATCAAGAGTTCCCACATTTTAAGTTCCTCCCAAAGTCTTTAGTTGCCACACTGTCTTGAGTTGCCACACGTTGAGTTGCCCCCCGTCTTGAGTTCCCCACTATCAAGGTTCCCACAAATTGTATTATTCCCAATTTTTTGAGTTACACTGTCAAGAGTTCCCACACATTGTAATTTAGTTCCCACCCCTGTCTTGAGTTAAAAAGGGTTTTAGTTCCCACCCCACTGTCTTGTTTTTTCCCCCACATTGTATTGATTTCCCCCCCCTGTCTTGAGTTCCCAAACACTGTCTTGAGTTCCCACACTTTTTATTAATCCCACACACTGTTTGAGTTCCACACACTGTTTTTAGTTTAAAACACTGTCTTGATTTCCCCCACACTGAAAAAGTTCCCAAAATTGAAAATTAAATTTCCCCCCCCACTGTCTTGATTTCCCACAAATTTTCTTGATTTCCCAAAGTCCCCCAGTTTCCACACAGTCTTGAGTTCCCCCTTTCTTGAGTTCCAACACTGTCTGATTTTCCCCAAAAATTTTATTGAGTTCCCACATTTTTCGGTTTCCCCCCCCCAGTCTTGGTCCCCCCCCCTTTTTTTTGAGTTTCTACACAGTCGGGGGTTAATTTGTCTGAGTTCCCCCACACATTGTCTTGGGGTTTTACATACTGTCTGCAGTTCCCATTTTGGGGTTCCCATACACCCGTGGGGGGGTCCCACACACTGTCGGGGGTTTCCCCCCACACACTATCTGGTTTTCCACTGTCTTGAGGTTTTCCCCCAAAATTTCTACTGTTTTCGTCATAAACAGTCTAGATTTTTCATTTAACGATGGGGGTAGAAACGATTTTGTTACTCTCTGAATGTTAATATTCGTGGTTACAATAATATATGTCTGCTTGTGGGGGAAAGGGGGATACCCCAAAGGGGGGGTAGAATGAAATTAAAACAAGGCCCCCACTATCGTATGTCCTCGCAATATGAAGCAAGCCTGTTCCCTAGGTTCATTTTGTTTGTAATTTATGGTTAGTGGGGTTTTGGGGCGTCGGAGTTTTGCTCTCTTCCCACGAGGTGGGCAAACAACACGGGGGTTTGCCCCCCGGTTGCCCATTTTTTTTGATTAAATAACACTTGTTCATTTAAATAATATATATATATATATATATATATATATATATATATTTTATATATATATATATATATATATATATATTATATTTAAATTTGTTATGTAAATAAATCTCAGTTGACAAAACTTTTCCACCATCTCTACCTTTTTAAAATAATTTAAGTTTTGTTTCAGTAATTTTTACAATAATAAAAATCCCTTTAAAAGTTAACCCCCCCATGAAAATAATAAATCTGAGCGAAAATTTTTGTTTTTTTTTTAATTAAGTAAATTTCTATCCCCCCAATTTAAACAAAAAGTTTAAAGCAAAAAGTTCTCAATCCCTTTTTTTAAATTAAAAATTTCCCCACTATTAAAAAACCCTTTTTTGAGATAAAAATTCATTGGGAAAAATTTGGGGAAAACACGGCATTAAAGTTGCACTGTTGCCTGGCTCCCGGGCCGCCTTGCACCCCAGCTATTTACTAGTTCAGCCAGGACACTAGTAGAGCGGGAAAAAGTTATCCGTATTTCAAAATACACGGGGCCAGGAGCGGAACGACCCCTGCAACCAATGGTAGTACCCACACAACAAAAAAGTTCTTTCACTATACTCAGTTTTTTCAAAGTAAGAGATTAGTTTGATAAAATTTGTTAGTCAATATATTTTTTCAGAACGTGCCCGTGGCCGGTAAAAACCCTCAAGGTGAGGGTCCGGTTGCCCCGAAGGGGGGAAACAGGGTTGTTTTTTATCTTTTTTGTTCCCCAACGAAAAAGGGGTATTGAGTGTTAGTCGAATGGTGGGGTCGCATCCTGGGAAAAAACCCCTAATTTCCCCAAATGCTCTGCAAAAAAGGGGGTTTTATATATATGTCATTGATGTCGCTAGGCCTGTATACCTTGTACATGTACCTGGTAAATAATAATTATAGTCAGACAAAGCCCTTACATAGGTGTCTCATTATTTATTTTTTTTTTTTTTATATATATATATATATATATATATATATATATATATATATATATATATATATATATATATATATATATATATATATATATATATTTTACTGAGCCTGTTGATTTTTTTACATAAATTCCAAATGCAGAAATATAAAAAAATATAATAACTGTATTAAAATGTGATGCTATTTGGACCCTTCGATAAATTTCGAGTGAAGGGGAGGGAAAAAGGGGGAGTGGGGGGAAGACCCCATATTGAATTTAATGTGTGAACACTGGACAACGTGGAACAGGGTTCTAAAGGTAATTGGTGTATATCAGCCTCAATCCGTAATTTAGAAATTCTACCGTTCCTGCTGAAGAAATGGGGTAAAAAAAAGCCCTTCAATTCAGCAACAAGGAGGAAAATAGAGGACTTCAATTACTTCTTCCCAACAACACACCTTAGCTAATGGCGCTTACCCAAAAAGTCAGTTTAACAGTATACTACACAGTAAAAGTACACGACAATAATGCATATTTTTGTTGACCATCGTAACGTTGGGGGTTTCCAAAAAAAATGAGATGCAGTAATTAAATGAAATGGTAAAGAATTTCTTTTTTGTACTCAAACCCCAATCGAACAGTCCAAAATTTTTTTATAATTTACCATTATTGGTTTTGTTTTAAATTTTAATTTTAATTTAATGTCACTAACCTTTTTTAGTGGAAAAAATGGAATCGAGGGTAAGTCCTGGGGCCTACTGTACTTGTCCCATTACCACCCAAATTACTTGCCTGTAATAATTCAGGTAATACCCAAACCTCATGCAAAATTTTTAACATAATAATAATAATAATAATAATAATAATTTTAAAATAATAATAATAATAATAATAATAAAAAATAATAAAATAATTTACAATAGAGCCCTTTATTCCCGAGATTTTAATTTTTTTCCCCCGTTCCCGACCCTGATTTTAAAACCCAGTGTAAGATACAGTAGAAATGTCAGATTATAACCTTAAAAATAAAAAATAAAACCTCAACTGTGGAAAAACAGTTCAGTGAAATAGAATAAAGGAACTGAATTTTTAAGAATATTAAATTAGAGGATAGTTAAAAAAATAGATACACCAATGTTAAATATACAAGAAATTTCTTCCTTTTCTGTAGCTACACTCATTAGAACCTTTTTAAAGCCCCTTTTCCCGAACTGGCTCAAGGAGAGTTTGACATGTTTAGTTAGGAATCCCTTCCACTCCTTTTTTGCTGCATATAAAAGGTTTTTTGAGGCCCACCACCTACAGGATTACAGAATTATGTTCACTTCCCTAGTACCATACTGGTTTTTGGGTTTCCCAACCTTGAAAACCCCAAAAAATACTGACACTTTTGAGAGATTGTTTAATTATGATTTAACCTAGGTTACATTCACCACATCCAGTCGGAACATCCTGGCCTACATACCGAAGCCCCGGTCCAGGATGAATCTACCATTTCATTTTTCTCAAAGGAGAGTACCAGAAGATCAAGAAAATCTATACATTGTATAAGAGCTAGATGTAAGGTCCTGTGAGCCTAGTAAGTAGACACTGTGCCCGTCAATAGAGGAACTTGAGCCTGAATTCCTTTTTTCACACTGTTCACAATCAATTTCCTGACATGTTTGGGGGCAAACTGAATTCCAAGATATTTCACTGAATATACTGAAGTGAGGGGTTTCCCCCATTACACGGGGCCCTTTAAAAAATATTTCCCCCTTTTCAGTTTATTTTTCGCGCTTCATCTTCTCGGGGTATAGCGATAGTTTGTTGTCAAATAACCATTTCCTGCAGGACTTTAGTTCTAGTGATAGTACATTAGCTTATTTTGTGGGTCTTTACCTGAAACTAGCAGAGATATCGTTCAAACAACAGAATTTTTCCTTGACACTGATGGACATGTCCCCACGTAACAAAATAGTGGCCCAATCTATCGGGGGGCTGTTTTTTTTTAAACAATTTTTTCCCCTGTCGCTCAGGGGGGGACAAACCTTTCGGACTATCGATAGCTTGTAGTTTTACATAATATATTTTAGTTAATTGTATCAATGGCTTTTGGTCTAGGGTCACCATATCTATGAAATTCCCTAATATTTGAGTTATCAGGATCCATCGGTTTAAATTTGGGGGATTCGGTCAAGTAAGATCTCGAAACCTGATTTGAATATGAGTTTTTTTGCTTAAAAGATACTTAACTTTTTGACAATACACCGCTTTCCCCAAAATTTGGGACATCACCCCAAAATTTTAAAAAAATCACTCCTATGAAAGAAAAGACCGGCGGAGATGCAACTTCCCCCAATGAAAAGGGGGGGCCCATGAGTATTTTTGAGAGACAAACAATGGCCGGGGGCCCAAGACTGTTCAACTGCCTCCCAGATACATAAGGAGGAACCAATAACCTCTGTCAAAAGGGGGGGCCAAAGGGGCACCTAAAGTCAGTACCTGCCAACCGTGTGGGGTTTTCTTATGTCGTTTGCGGCCAGCAGTAACGCCTGTTGATACCCCTGTCCCCATGAGGCCTGGTCTCGACCGGCCGGGGCGTTACCCCGAAACCCTCTCCAGGTCCTAACGGAATATAGATGCAACGCAACCCCCTGTTTTTTTAAATATAAGAGTAACTTAGCCTCCATAACCCCCATCTGGACGGTATTGGTGGTGATGGACAAATTTATTTTTTTAAAAGGGGACTCAACAGGGCACCCCTTTTTAGGTTTGGCTGGGATGTTTTCGGCCCATGCTTTTATTTGGGGGTTAATTGTTCTTTTCGAGAATCATAAGATTCACCTAATAAGGGGAAACGTTTGGGGTGATGTTTTACCCGCAGAAGTTTTTTTTTTTGGGGAATCTGTGTTGGGGTGAGGGCGGATTTAGTTTTAATGTTAACAACAGTTGTAAGGATTAATTGTGAAATTTCCACTTTGGGTTTTACATACCCGTTATCCATATTTAATTTTTCAGTTGAATATAATTGTTCAGTTGTTTGACTTCAGGAAGGGCCCCCCAGGGGAGAAGTGGGAAGAAGAAGAATAACCGGGAGAAAAAGGTTTTTAATAGAAGAGAAAAATCAGGACTAAACCCAACAGTCTAACTACTATTCCATAGCAAATTTTTATTTATCTACGGGATATATACCCCGCTTAGTTTTAAAGATTTCTTGATTTTTAAATTTTTGAGAATAATGTCTTTTCCCCCTATTTAAGCCTGTGCATTCGTTCCTACCCTTTTTGGGAATGTTTTAGCACTGCCAAAACCCGCCTGTTCCTAAACTTTTTTTTTTAATGATCCCTGAATTTGATGTTATCTAATATCTCAACGTTATCCGGGTTTTGCCTCGTTTAATTAACTTTTAACTTGCAATATTATCAAATTGAAGATCATGGTTTGATTTTTTTTAGGCATTATTTTTGTCCGGAACTTTCCCCCAACAAAGCCATTTTAATGTTTTTACCAGCCTTTTACCCATTTTTTTTACGTAGGCCTATCCGTTTCAATGATTTTCCTGGTGCAATAAATGATGAAATGATTATAAGACCTGGGAATGACCCTCTTACTAATGTTTTAACGGTTACAAATATTTTGGCGAGTATGGGGGGTGAAACTGTGTGTTGGGGATTAACTGAGTTCGTTTAATCCTAGAATTATCTTATACCTGTTACATAGCCCGTTATTTTGTTGTTGATAACAGATACTGAAGTGTTCCAGTTTTTGTCTCACAATTGGCTCAGTTCGGGGCAAGACCCCGAAAATTTAAGAACTGATGATGGGGGGGAGGGGAGTAACTAATTCCTACTAGGATGGGTTTTCTTGGGTAGCAACATCTCGAACCAAAAATTCCAGTTTTTTGTCATGCAAATGGGCGGTTGTATTAAGTCATTTCTTTCGTAAGCAATACCCACCCCCTTTATACTACCAAACTTTTTATTTGAACATTTTTAACTTTTTTGTTCACTTATCATTTAACCAGGGGTTGAGACATTTGGGCAGAAGTGCCCAACATTGATTGAATAAAGGGAAAACCGGTTTTTGAAGCAGTCATAACATTATTATGAGGCAAGGGTTCATTTGATGAAAAAAAAGGGTTGACAAATCAAAGGGTTGTACTAAAAAAGATGTAGAAATATAACCATCTGTTAAATAAATAATCTGTTTGCCCCCCCTACACAACATATAGAAATTAATTAACTGTTCTTCTTTCGGCCTTAGCAGGTAGACATACAAACATTGTTTAAGTTATGTCTAATTTATTTGGTTTGGAACAACACCGACCCGGTGGCCCTCTTTTGGCAAACATGCAAAAAAGTTGTTATCCCTGGCTATAGTTCATCATATTCATTGTCACACTGTGTGACTCAGTGCACCATTTCCCCACATGGGCCTAGTGTTAATGGATGTGCCTAGGAAAAAATGGTACATAACATCACAGATAATCGGCGACGTTGCCAACCCCTTTTGCTACAGTACAAAGGCCACCATTTGTTTCTTTTGACCTGCCATTTTTTTGTGGTCCTGAATTACCTTGAATTCAGCCCCGCAAAGTAATCGGTAGGTCATGTTTCCTAAGTTTTGTTGCCAATTTTGCGGCGGTAGTGACAGGTTGGCGACTTTGAGTATTTCACGTCCAGAGTATCAGTACACAGTCCCCCTTCCACCCCCAAAAATGCCCCCTTCTAAGTGTATCGAAAAAATATAAACATTATGGCCCCTTTTCCCCTTCCACCTGCCATCTTTCCATTTTTATTACCCTTTTAACTTTTTTTTTCCCACAAGAACAGAATTTGCCTCTTTCCTTTTCAATATACTCTGTCCACGTTCCGAACAAGCTTAGAGGTCTTTCAAACTCACCAATATTCACCACCTCCTCATCCTGCAGTATGGAGAGTGGCATTTTTTTATTGTAAAGTTTTCTGTGTTAACTCTTCCTCGCTCACACTCTACGAATGATCTATTTTTAGAGAGGAAACTTTTCCCCCTGGCAGGTTAATAACTTCGGGTCGATTAGCAGTTTACCTTCCAAAGAGCCCCCTAATCCCACATGAGGCTGGCACCGTTGTTGTTTCTTTGGGGAACCACTGCATTTTTGGAAAGAACCCTCTTGACCTGATGTTGGGGGATTTACATCAATGACGGTCCAGGCCCCTTTCCCCACTCGACATGTTGGGGCCCCCCCTTTTTGGTTTCTCCAGTTCAACCCGGCATTTCCCCGTCCGTGGCTTCTGTTCACTTCGAACACGTTGTTGAGTTTGGGGAAACTCCCCTGCTGACGCCCCTTTTCCGGGGCGAATTGTTCAGAGTAGACAAAAAAATTCACCGAAACCTCGTCGTGGACCTAAAAGATCTTCGGGGTGAAACTAATGATTTGGGGATGGAAAAAGAAAGTTGGGTAATGATCAGTTATTTTATCTTTTTTTATTTTTTTGTCAACTTTTAATGGAGTCGTTTTCAAATGTGGCCAAGAGATGATACAGATGTCTAAAAAAGCGAGTTTTGTTATTGAGGCAATAGAGGAATTATTTGTTTATTGGGGAAACAAAATTTTTTTTGGGGCTTCTCCCCCAGAAATTGATTTTAAGCCCCAAAATTTTTTATAATTTGGTCTCTTGGATTATTTCTAAAGGTGCCTATGTTAGTTAATGGGATTGGTCACAGGTGAAAAAAATTTTTTTTAATTTTAAAAAAAGGGAGGGGTGCCCCATCTCCCTTTTTATTTTTTATAATTCATAATAAAAGGGGAAAACCCCCGTTCCTGTCATTTTCCCCTGCAATTTTTTGGGAAGGGAAGAAAACTGTCCGAGCGGGGGGACTTTAGTAAGGGAATAAGGATATTTTAACCATTCCAGAGGCCAAATAGCCAGGGGAAACTTAAAGTTGAAATTTCACTTAAAAAAATTAGAAAGAAAGAAAAAACTTTATAAATGTTTAGAATATGGATCATTACCAAGGGAAAAAAAGCAGTCATTTGTAAAAGGGCCAGGAACTAAACTTGTTTTTAAGTTTTTCAGAAAGTTCAAAAATAGTTAAAAAAAACATAATATGCTGCTAATAAATTATTATATTATATAGCAGAATATGGATTACCTGGGGTAATAAAAAAAAATTTATGAGAATAGAGAATCCCCTCGCCCATACTAGGCAAGCCTTTTTCCAAACCCCCAAATCAAAAAAAAAATTAATAATAAAAATTTATTTGCAAGCATGTACATGTATACAGGCCAGCTGACATCAATACATACTACTAAGAAAGCCCCGGGGTTTTGGAGGTTTTAGGGCAAAAGGTATTTTTCCCCCCGTTTTAAGATGTTTTTTTTTTCTTTTAAAAAAATTTAAAAGTGTTTTTAATTTTTAAATATAATTAAAAGTTTGGGTTTACATTACATGCCCGGGGATGCTAGGTTTTTTGCAGACAAAAAAATTACATATGAAAAAAATTTTAAAAAAAGATTAAATGATTTCAAAATGAGGAGTTCAGGATAACTAGATTGTATCACAAATTAGTAAAAATTTTCGAATGTTTAGATTGTAAAAAAAATAAAAAGAATTTTGTTTTGGTATGTTACACAGTTTTATTAAAGTCTTTTTTTTGGGGAAAAACATGAAACCCCAAGACTAGTTTCAGATTTTTAGACAATAGCTTTGGGGGTTTTTTTAGACCCCCTTGGGATGGGGCTGAGAATGAGGACTTTTGTGTGTATGTTTTAGTTTTGGGGGTTTTAGTGAGATAAGATGGTTTTAATAGTGTTGAAAAGGGGCTAATCTAGTTTTGGAGTTTTCAGGTAGGTTTTCCATTTTTTGGGGCCCTTTAATTTTGAACGTTTGTAAGTTTAAAAAGGGGAATGCAAGAGATTTTTTTTATTGTGTCTGGGGGTTTTTACAATTCAAAAATTTTTTTTTAGTTGGGGGTTAATTTGGGGAATTTTTATGGTTCGTTTTTGGGGTTGTTTTAGTGTGGTTTTTCTGGACATGAGTAAATTTAGGTCTTTAAACGGGGGGCCGATTGTTTGGATAAAAATTTTTGTTGATTAAAATTTTTTTTTAGGTGAGTTGGCTGTTGATCCCGCCAGGTGAGGTGGGGATAGATGATGAATAGTATAAGTGTGAGATGTTTGGGAAATATGTACTTAAATCCCAACCTTTTGGGGATACTTTTTTTGTTTTTGTTGGGGAAAATTTGGGGTTGCTCTGGGTGGCCCAGGAATTTCCCCATTGTGTTTTAGAAGGGGATGTTTCAATCATTATGTTCATTGTTCAACTCCTGTTCTTTTCCCAAACAAAATGGAAGGTTTTGTCATTTAAAGGGGAATTTTTTCGTCATCCAGGAATTTTTGATTTAATTAACCATGGTGTTGATGAAAAATTTTGGGGTGGGAGATAAAACACCCAAAAAAGAGAATCGGTTTCAAAAAATACTTGGGGGAAGATCATTGATGTATAGGGGAAAGGGGGAAAGGACTTTTCCCGTGGCCCCAATATCAAATGGTGGGTAGAAAAGTTGTGTTTTTAAAAAAGGACTTTTTGATACCGTTAGTGAAAGTTTTAAAAAACTACGGGGGCCCTACCCCGAATTCAAGTTTTGGAGTAGGATGCCGTGGTCTACTGTATAAAAAGCTTCCTTGGTCAAAAAGGGTCCAGGGATATTCCTTGTTTTCGCAAAAGTGGTCCAGCATTTTTACAATTGCATGTTTTGCTTTTTTTTCAGCCAAATTGGAGGGTTGTATGGTTTGTACTGTAAAACGAATATAGTCTTTAAGTTTCCAAAATTTTTAGATAGCAAGGGTAAGTCGAGATTGGCCTGTAGTTATTTACATCTGTGGGGTCACCACCTTTGTGTGGTTGGTAACCCTTGCTGTCTTGAGGGTGCCGGGAAATTGCTAGTTTCTAGTGAATTGTTAAAAAGTAGTGAAATAGCAGGCGAAAGACATGAGCCGCCGCTTGTACAATAGTGCTGGGACTTGATTTATTCTTAAGTGACTTTATAATCATGGTGACTTCAGTGGGTTCGGTAGGTGCAAGATAGAAGGAGGTTGGGAAATTTCCATCTGAGAATCACTTGTTGGGCATTGGACCGGATTTTACTGGCGAGATTTGATTCTATGGTTGAGAAGAAGTCATTCAACTTATTAGCTTATCAATAAGCTGTAGTTGTGTTTCTATTTGGTTTAGCTGGACAATATCCTAGTTTTTTTTCAGTTTGGGGTGCCCAGAACGAGAGAGTGTTCAGGTCTTTTTATATCTCTTCTTGTTTGTGAATCTGTTGAATAGTACAATTGCTTGGCCTTTCTTATTAGTTTGGTGAGAACTGATGCATAGTGTTTAATAGTATTTTTGGGTATTAGCCTGTCTATATTGCTTTTCATATTGATGTTTCTTATCAATGGACCTTAGTATGCTGTTAGTTAGCCATGGGCAACCTAGCCGTTTGTTCGTAACCTGTTTCATTTTATGGGACAGTGTTTGTTGTATAGTCTAAGTAATTTATTAAGAAATATGTCTGTGCAATGACTCACGAAATCGTAATGACACGATTGAAACAAACCAATACCACGGTGGGTTTCACCGGAAGACTCCAGACCGTCGCGGCCACGCTTACGCGACGGTCATTCTGAGACTCTTCGACCGCGGGTTCGAACCTCACCGTGGTATGATGTGTCTGTGCAATCATCGATACCAGTGGCATTGGAGAATTAGTAGGCCAGTCAACCAACCCTAGCTCTGCGAATGAAGTTCATGGAGGCCTCATCATGAAGTCTAAAGTAAATTTGTTGTATTCCAGTGGTGGTTTATTAATGTTTGTTAAGAGGAAGGTGGGGTAGTGGTCTGTAGTGTTGTCAGTAATTATCCCTGATTTAAGGGGCTTGTATATTGGTCCATATATGGTCAATTATGGTTGAACTTTATCAGTCAGCCTGTTGGTTTAGTAATAGTTGGGGGAGAAGTGTGTTGTTCATATTGTTGATGAAGTCAGTTACTGGCTGGTCATCTGTGAGGCCAAGGTTAATGTTGAAGTCTCCAGCTGAGGTGGTGCTTGTTCATTGTTGTGTTTAGTGTCTTTAATTTATCGCTAAAATTTGTTATATTGTTGAGGCATCCGGTAAATGGCACCGATTGTTATAGGAGTCTTAAGGTTTTTACAGTAAAATTTAAAGATATATTCTTCGCATTCATTGTTAAAGCAGGTAGTGTTAAAAACAAGATAGTTCATTGGAGTAATAGATTGCAATACCACCCACAATTTGGTTTGGTCTGCAGTTGTGGATTGCAGTGTATCCTGGTATTGAGTAGATATCTGTTGTGGCATGCTTAAGCCAGGTTTCAGTAAGAATAATACAGGAGAAGGTTGTCTTTAGGGTATCAAGGAGTGCCAGGAGGTCATCATAGTGTTTGCTTAGGGACCTGATATTGTAATTAAGAATCGTAATATGTTTAGCAGTATTTAGGACAGTGCTTGCTTGTGATGCTGTGTAATAGAGGCAGTTACTTTCTATTAAATTTTGATTGGGAGTTAGATTATATAGGTTTATATCTGGGTCGACGTGATCATTCATCATTAGGTATCATGTATAGTGTGTTGAGTTCTAGTACTGATTTCTGTAATAAGGGGATGCTTGGACAAGTGTATAGCTAATGCATGTTGGTCAAGTAGACTGAAGAAACTAATAAACATAATGAAATTCGTGTTGACTATGTACTAAGCTAGAATGAACTAGAGTATTATGTAGGTATAAGCTATAATGATAAAATTACAAAATAAAGTAGCACCAGACTATGAATTGTGATTGCACTAAAGATAACAGTTGTTATTTAAAATATATAATAGAATAATATATGCACAATTCTAATTTAAAGACTATGTGAGGTTTTGCACTGTTAAGTATATAAGATGGTAAACTGTAAATAGGAGTACGTATTTGGTAATAGCAGATATTACAATAAGTAGATTGAAATAATATTTTAATAATTCTAATAATATTCTAATATTATTCTAATACTATTTATAAATTGTAACTAGGAATACTTGGCAATGACAGATTTTATAAAAAGTAAAAATAAACTGATAATGATAGATTTTAAAGAAGTAAAAATAAAAAAAAAGTTGTGTAAATAGATAAGAATTTAGACATTTGGAAATGTAATATAAATTGTAAATGAGAATATTTGACAATGAATGATATTAAAAATTATTATGTAAAATATAACTATAATAAGATAATAAGAAATTTTAAATGTAATTATAGTTAATTAATAAAAGAAAAAACAAAAGAAAAAATGTATGAATGTTAAAAGTGTATAAAATTGGCAAAAAATAAGGCAGTAATAAGGTAAATACTGCACAATACAGTACAATTAAAAATAGTTTTTTTTTAAAAAGTATAGCACTAAATTAAATAAAAGATAATAAGAAATTTAAATTGTAATAACAGCCAATTAATAAAAGAGAAAAAAGAAATGTATGAATGTTAAAAATGTATAAAATTGGCAAAAAATAAGGCAGTAATAAGGTAAATACTGCACAATACAGTACAATAAAAATTAGTTTTTTTAAAAAGTATAGCACTAAATTAAATAAAAGATAATAAGAAATTTAAATTGTAATAACAGTCAATTAATAAGAAAAAAAATGTATGAATGTTAAAAATGTATAAAATTGGCAAAAAATAGGGCATTAATAAGGTAAATACTGCACAACACAGTACAATAAAAAAAAGTTTTTTTTTAAAAAGTATAGCACTAAATTAAATTTGACAATTTACTGCTGTCAATTTGACAGCTTGAAGTGAATACTAGGGTTTGTAGAGATTAAACTGATAAAGAATTGGGGTTTAATAACACTATTCACGGAAAGTGAGTACAAACTGCATTATTCCAGTTCAGTGAGGCCGGAGTCTCTGAGGAACTTTTTCAGCTCGTGTTCAGTAGAAATAGTATATCTCCTTCCTGTTGGCTCTTTTTTAACAACAATTTTTCCATCTCTTGCAAAGCACTGGTGAATTTTCCAGCCATTTCGTAACTTTCTTAGTCTATAGAGGAGATTTTGCCGTAGTTTGGTCAGGTATTCGTTTACATACACCTCACTTTTCACGGTAATATAAGTATTTAGAAGATTATTTCTTTGAGAGCTACCGCTGAATTTTAGTATTACTGATTTCTTTCCAGGTTGGTATCCTATCACTTTACACCCCTTTATGTCATCACTTGGTATGTTAAGATGAAGATGGTCTTGGATGAGTTGCAAGGTGGTTTGTTTACATGTTTCTTGAGTTATAGTTGCTGGAAGATATTTGCTGTTCACTACAACTGAGTCAGATAATTGTTGGTCGAAGTGGTCTTGAAAATTGTTCATAACATCTAGTTGAAAGTCCACTCTTTCTCTTTCATTCTTAATGTCGGTGGTCAGGTGGGTAACTTGTTCTTTTAGGCGGTTGATGGAGTCCTCTGACTGGGTGTGGGTGATAGTTAGTTGGTCCAGTGCTGTTTGATTATTTTCTAGAGCTGTAATTCTGTCCTGTTGGTGGCTCGCAAGTCCTTAATTTCCTGGGTTAACGTATCATTGGACTTTTTAAGTTCATCCATTTCCTGAGTTAACATGCCGATTTTTTTACTTTGCTTCCTGATGAGTTCGGCTATTTAATGTTCAAATCCTCCAATTCAGAGAAGGGATTATCTTGGATTCCTGTGGAGGTGGCCATATTTGTTGTTGTTGACAGGCGAGTGTTGTGGTGGTGAGGGTTGTGTCCTGGCTGGCAGGAGAAGTTTTCCGTGTAGTATTGCTTTTCTCCCCTGTGTTGCTGGGAGTCCTTGGTTGGTTACTGGACCTTCTCTTGCTGCCCTGTCCCCTGGCCATTGACAGTTGTGTCAGATGAAATGTACATAATGGGTAGTGTGCAGATGTTGAAATTTTCCTTTTGCCTTGCAGCGGGGTAGATGGCGGTAACACAAGTCTTCAGTAGGTTATATAGCGTATTTTGAGTGATTTCAGCAGATGAGTTATATCATTCTGGGTGTCCACGTATCTTAGTGTTGTGTGGGTCCTTGCTAGGCCATCACAGCGTTGCTAGGAACCTCTGGTGGAAGTAAAATACAGGAACAACAAACTTGATGCCGCCACTTGCCATATATTCCGTAATGAGCAACGATGCGATCTATACCAGTCTACTAACACCCAAGTGAGAAGAGGGACAGCAGGTGTCTTAAGGAAACACGTCCTAATGTTTCCACCCGCACTGGGGATCGAACCACGGACCTTAGTGTGTGAAATGAGTGCGCTAGCAATCGAGCTACAGGACACCTTAAACCTCTCTTTGAACCGGTGGGATCCATGGCTCCCAGGAATTCAAGAAGGGTGAGATTACAGTCATTTTGTATACAACATGATAATCACATACAAATACTCATATGACTTGACAAGGTGGTGAGGGGAACGCTGTTTGAGAGGCACGAAACAGGCACACGAGGGCACATTTGAAAGTTAATTAAAGGCACATGTATTACAGGGATGTCAGGAAGTATTTCTTCAGTAAATGGAATAACCTGGACGAAGATGTAGTGGAAGGAGACTCCATACGTAGTTTTCAGGATAGGAATGACATGACCCAGCAAATGGCAAGACAACGTGCAACCTCAAGCAAGTACAAATAGATGAATACAAAAACATATGACACACACAGCACATATGATAATAATAATAATATCTTTATTTACTACAAGTACATGTACAAGGTATACAGGCCTAGCTGACATCAATGACATACTACTATATAGAAAGCCCATTGTTATGCTGAGCATTTCCGGCAAATTAGGTCAGTTTTTCCCAGGATGCGACCCACACCAGTCGACTAACACCCAGGTACCCATTTTACACTGATGGGTGAACAGGGACAGCAGGTGTCTTATGGAAACACGTCCCTAATGTTTTCCAGCCGTACCGGAGGAGATTCGAACTCCGGACAGCAATGTGTGAGCTGAGTGCGCTAGCGATCGAGCTATGGGACACCTAACACACACAAAACACAGAAAGAGTCGGGCTCGAACCCCTGGCAGGAGAGTCCTAAACCTCACAGGCCAGTGTGTTAACAAGTGGACCAGCTGGCTGTAGCGAGATTCATGCAGCTAGGTATATTTCTATTACACTATAGGGAGGTTAGCATGGGCCACCACTGTGACCACAAATTCATTTTTTTTTACAGATGAATCCCACACCAGCGTGGCTGTGTCGTGCTCTGCCTCAAGTCCCTTCAAAGCTGCCATCATAACCCGTTCTGTGATTTGTTTGCAGTTGTGTTGTTACGATTTCGTGATACACACACAAACACACGCGCGCGCGCGTAGTTGAAGACTCAGATGAGTTACAGAGATGTTAGAGAGTATTTCTTCAGTCCCAGAGTTGTCAGGAAGTGGAATAGTCTGGAAAGTGAGGTGGGGGAGGCAGGATCCATACATACCTGGAGTATACCTGGTGAGAGTTTCGGGGGTCAACGCCCCCGCTGCTCGGTCTGAGACCAGACCTCGTGGTGGATCAGGGTCTGATCAACCAGGCTGTTACTGCACGCAAACTGACGTACGAACCACAGCCCGGCTGGTCACTTAGGTGCCTGTCCAGTGCCTTCTTGGAGACAGCCAGGGGTCTATTGGTAATCCCCCTTATGTATACTGGGAGGCAGTTGAACAGTCTTGGGCCCCGGACACTTATTGTGTTGTCTCTCGGTGTACTCGTATCGCCCCTGCTTTTCATTGGGGGAATGTTGCATCTCCTGCCGAGTCTTTTGCTTTCATAGGGAGTGATTTGATACTAATCCCTCTAGGATTTCCCATGTGTATATTATCATGTATTTCTCTATCCTGCGTTCCAGGGAATACAAATCAAGGGGCTTCAACCGTTCCCAGTAATTTAGGTGCCTTATCGTACTTGTGTGCCGTGAAAGTTCTTTGTACACTCTCCAGGTCAGCAATTTCGCCTGCCTTGACGGGGGCAGTTAGTGTACAGCAGCATTCCAGCCTAGAGAGAACAATTTCCAAACTACGAATTCTCTGCATTATATTCACACCACACATTGCCCTCAGACACGACATCTCCACTGCCTCCAGCCTTATTATTATTATTATTATTATTATTATTATTATTATTATTATTATTATTATTATTATTATTATTATTATTATTATTATTATTATTATTATTATTATCATTATTATTAATATTATATTTATTATTATTATTATTATTATTATTATTATTATTATTATTATTTTGAGTTCCATGGTAGTATAAGTCGCTCAGAAATTTTCAGTTGCAGGTCCAGTGAATTTTTAATCCCACCCTGAGTGATCTTCGAGTCTTGTGGTGATGAGGGAGTGGTGGTGGTAGTGATGGTAGTGGTGGTGGTTGTGGTGGTGGTGGTGGTGGTAGTGAGTGGGGTGGGGGTGGTAGTGGTAGTAGTGATAGTGGTGGTAGTGGTGGTGATAGTAGTAATGGTGGTGGTGGTAGTGGTGCTTGTGGTAGTAGTGGTAGTGGTGCTGGTGGTGATATTAGTAGTGGTGGTGGCTATGGTGGTGGTGGTGGTAGTGATGGTGATGATAGTAGTAGTAGTAGTGGTGGTGGTGGTGGGCAGGGAACGCCAACATCTGGTCTGGGATCCATCTTACAATCTCAAGTGTTGGTTGTTTCCACTCTTCCTAACTCTTGCACTCGGACAGTTATTGCAATACTTGTTTCTTTAGCTCTTCAGCGAAAATTGTCGCAGAAAAGTTTAATGTATATCCGGCAGGGACCTATGGTTTCTAATCCTGCCTTATATATTTTTTGTGACCTAAAGTTGATGTTTCTGTCATACATTTTACTTACTCACTCAGGTATTTACTTGCTGACTTATTTACTAGCTTATTTGCTTTCAGTATTTCTCGAGTTATATTCGCCTAGGTGTGTTTGTTGGGGTCGATGCTCAACTCCTGGACCCGCTTCCTAGACTATTCTGATCGGTATTACTGATTTCCGGCTTCTTGTCCCTTATCACTTCCACTCTTGCTCTGAGTGGTCGTGTCGTTGCGTCATCCTGTAAGCTTTTCCTGTTGGCTTTATTGTGTAAAGGTTTGCACCGAGGCATCCACCTCGGGCGGTGAAGATTTTGTCATGCGCCGTGTGTTGTCAGTCTGGGAGGCTGATGACAGCAGCACATGACTGTAGCAACACTCGATTCTAGTAACACCAGACTCTAGTAACACCAGTGTCTAGTAACACTAATGTCTAGAATCACTCCCCCACATATAAATTTTAGAAACAGTTGTACTCTCCTGGCAAAATTTTTGAAAGAATAGAATTTCCGCACGAGGATTGCTTCTCCGTGACTTAGATTTACAGGAATTCCGCTACCAATATTCAGATTTAGGACAGACGACGTCCCTTTTGTGTGTTTCTGCATTTTACTGTTGACAGGGGGACAATATTGGCCATTTCTGTGAGTGCCTCTTCTGTAGGGTCCCCACACGCGCAATATTTCATCTCATGGTACTCTTTCTTTTATTGCCAAAAAAGTATTTCATTCTATGTTTCTGTTTGTACTCAAAAAGCTATGTTACACACACACAAAAACCTCTGCTGATATCACTGTTCAGATAGCCCTACGAACTGCAACATTCTCACTTCTCCTTCAGAGTGGTGGCTCTGTACTCTTCACCTCCAGGATTCGAATCCGGCTGACCGGTTTTCCCTGAATCCCGTCATAAATGTTAGTTGAATGGAAGCTTTTGAAATTTAGAGAGGAGCTTTTGTGTAATATGATGGTGGGTAAAGTAACTGTTTCCTGAATTAAGGAACGACACAGGGGCGAGACTAGCTTTTATTAAGACAACGTTTCGCTCTGTGTACACTTACACCTGAGTAGAGGTGCCCCTGTGTACGTTCTTGTAATTGTTCGGACAAAAGTTAGAGATATCTCTCCCCTCCGATCTCTCATCTCTCTCCCTAATATACCTGACAATACACTCCTTTCTCTCTCATTCCCTTCTTCACTTTTCACATCTCCTCCCCCCCTCTCTCTATCTTTCCTCTTCCTCTCCCCTCCTGTTTTCATTATTCTTTTTCCTTCTCTCCCATGTCCCTCTGTCTCACCTCTTTCTCTGCCATTTGCGTTCTCTCCGTTCCCTTCTCCTTCCATCTCGCTCTTCCTCTTACCACCTTTCTCTTCCTCTATCTCCCCTCTTCCACCCATTGTGCTTTTTTTAGCACCGTTGAATTCACCCACCTCTTGCGTATACATAATAGAATTGTGCTGAAAACGTAATGTGTTTGTGTGTTTTCCCAGCGAGTTGTGCTGCCCCCGCCTCCTGGACCACCTTGACCTGCATCACTGACTTCTGTTATCTTGGGTCTTATCATATCAACTCTTAAAGCCGAGTACTGAGTTTGTCTCCACCACTGCCTCATCCAAGCCATTCCACTTTTCATCCACCCTGAGTCTAAAGAAATACTTTCTTACATCCCTATAACTCATCTATGTCTTCAGCTTCCACCTGTGTCCCCTTGATCCTGGTACTCTCATTTCATTTAGTCTGTCCCTATCTGCTCTCTCAATTCCTCTTAGGATTTTCTATGCCGTAGTCATGTCTTCACACAACAGCTCATACTCACAGCCACACCACCATTAATCTTCGCCAGTTTTTGCAACTGACCCACCTGAAATAAACTCATTCCTTCAGCAGTGTCACATCACTCGTGGACAGCAGGCTGAGACTGGATCTAGGCACATTACAACAGCATGTCAACAGGAAGAACCACTTGACTGACCAAACTAACGGAACCGCATTTGTATTGGCCTGAGTAAGTACTGTTAATTAAGCTGTTTCACGCAGGAAGAGGCTACCCAGGGATCCAACTACAGCAGAGGTCCTTAATGAGAAACAAGAGAACAGACCAGATAGAAAGGCTAAGGTAAAACAAAGAGGAAAGAAGGGACAGTCAGTAAGGAGGAAACTAAAGAGAGAGAGATAAAGAAAGAGATAGAGAGAGAGTGTGAGAGGGTTGCGAATGTGGAGTCTTGCACACTCTTCCCAGCTTCTTAAAGTAACCCATGAAATTGTTAGCTGATTTGCACTGTCTTCATTTCTCTGAGTGCCACTTGGTATTTTTTCCCCGAGTCGTAAAATAGTGGCTGATATTTTATTGGGTTAATGATTCTTGCTTCTTTTATTAAGGAGAATACCTGGAGAGGGTTTCGGGGGTCAACGCCCCCGCGGCCCGGTCTGTGACAAAGCGGAAAGAATCAGAAAGAGGTGGCAGACGAGGGAGTAAGAGAAAGTGCGAGAGAGAGGAGGTGAGGGAGGGAGGGATGGAGAAGGAGGAGGAAGTGAAAAACGAACAGAAAGAGGATGTAAAGGAGGAACCCTCAAAATTAATATATGGTCAGCCAGGTGTGCGTATATTCCATGACAATGTGTCGTTACCTACTCATAATTTTCTGCAAGGTATTGATAATCTCTCTTCCAGAGGACGCAAAAAAAAAAAATTCCCTATCTGCTACCTGCTTAAAAAAAAAAAAAAAAAAAAATATATATATATATATATGCAGCGCTGTATAACCCCTGTGGTTTAGCGCTTCTATTTGATTATAATAATAATTCAAAAATATATAGCTTAAAACGCCTAAATTCTCCATAGACTAATTACGTCAAAGCCCAGTTAAAAAGAGCAAGAACGTTTATTCATATATAAACATTTATCACAGAATGTTACAAATCGTAAAGCATATTGTTAATGTCAAAGAGTACAAAACTATCGCATTCTTGTAAACCAACTTAATTAAATAATTATGCAGTAGTTATAAGTTAATTTTAAGGCTGCCCGAAATACTCTGCATAACTCTGAACTTTTTATTAAGTATGCCAGTAAACTCTACTAGGTCAGTATCATTTGTGGAATGCACTTTTTAGAAATAAAGATTGTTGTTGTTGTTGTTGTTAATATTATTATTATTATTATTATTATTATTATTATTATTATTATTATTATTATTATTATTATTATTATTATTATTATTATAATTATTATTATTATTATTATTATTATTATTATTGTTGTTGTATGCTATTTAGTTTTAATCTGCAAATTATATTATAAAACTAAAGACAAATTGGAGTGGGTGCAGAGTTGGGTAACAAGCTGGTACGTGCAATAAAAAACTACATCCTTAAATAAGACTCAAAGTCAGTAAACCAATCCTTCATTAGTGTTGCTAATGCAAATACAATGCGGTTCACTGATAAACTTTTGAACAAACACATTGAAAATAATGGACTGAAATAAACGCAGTGTGGGCCCACCTCCCAATACAAAATAGTCTTACTGAGTCCTGGCTGGTGGGAGTGCAGGCAAGCTCAAGTTCAGAGACTTATTTGCAGTGGCACTGAAGCTTTGAGGTCAGTCTTTGGTGTCCACCGGGCAGTGAGTTGACCAAGATGAGTAGTGATGGTAGTGGGAGACTGAGATGGTGTAGAGGGGAGAGGTAGCCTAAGTAAGGTTTCCATGAATTCTGAGTTAGACTGAGGGTGACTTTAGAGCGGAATGGTCACGGGTATAGTAGTAAAGCGGTAGAGGTTATATGAGTTGTGGTAGTTGTGTTAGTACTAGTGTTAGTGGTAGTCGTGTTGACAGCAGCAGCAAAAAATAAAATCTCTAATTTATGTTTGCTGTTTGACGTGGTAATTCTCTTTTTTTTTTCTTCATTCCAGCAGTGAGAACGAAGAGAGTGTCATGTGTCTAAATAGAAGTTGTTATAAACAGAGTCGTGTAGTTTTTCGGTACAGATTGTAGTAGACTTATTATCTGTCTTTCTGTAGTAGACTTATTATGTCTTTCCCACGTAATCACTGAAAGGGAAAAAATGCTTAACATTTATTCAAATGTACAGAACTTTACTAGGACAATAATAGTTTAATTGTAAAGCAGTTTTATAAAACTAAATAATTGAGGAAAAAACCCTCGAACTCTGACCTAAAAATTCTGAAAAGTGGCGAAGGTCAGATCATTTCTTGGATGTCGTTTATATATAAATGACTTCCTACACATTTTATAATCATGTGAAATATAAAGTGAGGCCGCCACTTATCCATAAAATGAACTTACACAATAATAAATGCATCTGATATATAAATGTCAGAGGAAAAATTATCCAAAATTAATCATAGATTCTTCGAATTAGCTCTCACTATGATGTAAGAGTAGCTGAAGCTTTCGCGGTGGTCCCTGTCGCGAGTGACAGAATCAGGATGTAGGGAATGAGTAGGATGTTCAGCAAGGGAATCTCCTCGCCTCATTTCTCTTTTCCATAGCGGTTAGGGAAATCACCAGCAGAATGACTAGTGAACTGAACATCTAGTCCCTGGATGAGGGCACACTGGCCGGCACTAAGGAGAACTTCTAGCAGATGTTGGTCCAGTGATGACGACAGTGACAGGACATAGAACTCGTCCTGAATCCTTCCAAATAATCTCATTTTATACTACATACGGAGCTCGATCACTTGAGAGCTGTACTAGTTAGTAATGATTTTTACTGTTGTGTGTACATATATTATTAAAATTCTAAATTCTTTCACGGACACTCCAGGAAAGACAGTTGACATTGTGTCCAAGTAAATTGATTATTCTCATTATTTACCGCACTAATAAATCTTTTCCGTTATATGGTAGATTAAATAAACTTTACCGTCTAGTAAACATTAGAATTTTCTTTAAATCATATAATACCATAAATAAATTATTTTAAGCCTTAAATCCTGTTGACACATCACAATTCTGCTAAAAGTGGTAAAGATAGCTTAGTACACCTTTTGTTT
>WNWK01028032.1:0-25751 GCA_009830355.1 Cherax destructor | reverse complement strand
GAAGAAGTAACATTATATATATATATATATATATATATATATATATATATATATATATATATATATATATATATATATATATATATATATATATATATATATATATATATATATATATATATATATATAAAAAAGATATAGATATAAAATATGAGGGGATAAAAAGGTTAAGGAATTTTTAAATATATATATATATATATATATATATATATATATATATATATATATATATATATATATATATATATATATATATATAAAAAGATAGATAGATAGATAGATAGAAAATGTTTATTAAAATCATAAGCCTTTTTTATTTATTCTTTTGAATCAATAGATCTTCCCAGTCCCAAAGAGCCAATAAAACCACAAAATTTTTTTTTTTTTAATTTTATTTATTTTATGGGGGGAATCTATAGACTTTTTTCCGACCCCCTAGGTTTCAACAATTTGTGATGAATGGTTAGAGAACTGAAAATTTTTAAATTAGGAACATATGCAACACCCGGTTGATATTTTCTAATTTAACATCTCAACAATTTAGCCAACAAGCCACACAAATTTTTCAAAATATCGGAAATAATATAAATTTAGATAACAATGAACAACTGGGTTGTTACACATCAGCACAACCTAAATACTAAATTACGGGGAGGTAATGAAAGTTAAAACACATTTAGTAGATCAAGCCTTTAAAAACTACGAACTTTCGTTCTTAGGCATTTTAAAAGAAAGACTTGAAAGAGCCACTTAGAGCGAGAGGGGGGCCACTGAAGGCCGATCTGCTATAATTTTACCTTGACACAAACTGCAAAAAAACCACGGTACGGATGGGGACGAACTTCGACATTCAATAAACCCTTAGACAGGCGTTTTGCCATTGAGTTAAACCCCGGCCGAAATTTTGGTTTTTTTCAATCGCGCTTTGATTTCGTGAGTCACCTTCAGACACCATGGTGTACGGGTGAAATTTTAATCATAATATAGCATGTACGTCATTAAATTTTTTTTTTTTTTTTGCATCAAATTTTCATCTTAATCAATTAATGTAATTCCAATGTAATTTCGAGGATATGCATGTACATTTTGTATTAGACAATACACGAGGTAGTTAACAAGGGAAGAGGTTCTGTATTCATTACATATGCACAACGTGTCAGAACTGTGCAAGATGCAACAGAACGATGTGTGACACCTGACTTCATTTCCCAAAATGTTCAGTTTTTATTGCTTCAGATGTTCATATTGGTTTCGGAAAAAATATATGGATAATTTTTATTTGTCATAGTTTTCTTAGGTGTTTTACATATTTATTTCAATACGTACGTGTGTATACCTGTCTTTAAATTCCAAATACACAGTAGCATTTTGGTCCCGTAATATTAGTGACAAACAAACGAGCCTAGCAAAAGTCTCATCAAAACACACGATAAGTTTAAAGTAAAAATAATCGTTTTAGTTTAAATTATTTATCAGTGTGTATGTAGGTGCTCGTTTATACCCACATCCAAGCAGTTACTTCTGGAGAAGTAACTGTTCTTCCGAGAACACAAACACGTTTTAAGAAAGCTGGTTGTACATGAATGGTATATAACACCGACACGATGAAAAATTAGACACAAGTGCAACATCTGGGTATTTTTATTTATAGACAATTCGCCATCTAGTGGCTTTATCAATAAAATAGAAGGACATACTCTAAGGCTGAGGGATTGATTACCTTATCTTTTGTATATAGTTCTACAGTCTTCACATTATGTCCTTGTATTGTATTGATAAAGCCACTGGATGGCGAAACGTCTATAAATAAAGATACCCAGATGTTTCACATGTGTCTAATTCTAAATCAATAAAGCTGGTGCTTCTTGGGTGCCTGTTTTGAGAGCAGCAGCTGCTCACCTATGTGTAGATGAAGAAGCAGTAGGTATGCCAGAATCTTTAGTAGCGAGGTCTGATATCCCTGCCAAATCCTTCGTCGTTATGTCCTCGATGAGTCGAAAGTAATCTGGCAAGACCTTTGAGACTCGAGCTAGCCTCTCCAGTTCCTCGGGCTTGACCTCCCTGCCATCGGCTTTAGCTGCCGCTCGCATTATCTTCTCAGTTATGGGCAAGAAGGATAAGATGATGTCCTGGATAACTTTGAAGTCTGCAGGATCCGATGAAGGGTCACGAGATCTTGTTATCTTTTCAAATACGTCTGCGATATCTGGGAGAATCTCGATAACGGCATCCACGACGTTCGCGTAGGGTCCTGTTTCTGTGTTTGGCAGTGGCTCTTGGACCTCCAGCATTCCGTATGTCTGAGGAACCGCTCTCACTGCGCACGCGCACAGAAACACGCAGGAAACCAAGGCCTGTGTGATTATTGATGATTTAAGTAAATGTTACATTGTCTCTAAAGTTTTATAAATGGTATTTTACAAAAATAAAAATAATTCAGACACGTCTTTTTTTACAGAAATATGTCTGATTTGTATTCTGATACAATTATTATTAGTAGTAGAATTTATAGTAGTAGTAGCAGCAGTAATGTAGTAGTAGTAGTAGTAGTAGTCGTAGTCGTAGTAGTAGTAGAAGCAGTAGTACATGTGTCTCAGTGTGTATATACAGTGAAAGTTAACCTTAAACATCTTTTAAGAATAAAAGTATTCTTGAATGTTGTTGTAGACATTACTCCATACTTAGTTAAAGACTCTTGTGTAGTCGATTGGCAGTAAACAAAATAAAGAAATGGGTGTTAACGAAAAACTGAAGTATAGAAGAGTTTTCTGGTGTTCTTGGAACGTTCAGAGAATTTACAGCCAAGTAAAATAATAACTGTTATTCTAGACATTATTGCTAAACTGAGAATAGAGAAGAAGGTAGAGTATCAGAGAGTGGTAAATGAGAGGTAAATAACGATGGAAAATTTATATTTTGTTTGGTTTATAAGGAGGTTTGGTAACAGTTCAATACATGTTTCAAAAAGTCAGAGTTATGTACACAAGACGAGTCTTGTAGACTGTTTTAATGATTTATTTAGATGTATATTTTGAATGTGTATTATTTAGAAGAATGTGTAGCTAGAGTAAGAGGAAGTTATAACCCAAGTGTCATTTGGTAAACGTGTAGTGAAAGCGAATGAATTAATGAAGAGGAATGGTTTGTAAGAGATAAGAAGAATTGTTGGATGAAAGACTAATTAAATATAATGAGGAGAAGGAGGAGGAGGTCGATGAGTTGAGTGAATTTAAGAAAGTGATGCTAAAGATCAGCAAAAGGTTTCGGTTTCAGGAGGGAAAGTGAAGGAGAGAAATAAGGGAGACAGACAAAATATATAAAAAAATCGGAGTAATAATTAAAGAGCAAAAAAAAAAAATTAAAAAGCTGTAAAGGATTTTGAAATAAAGTGAGTCATTATCTGCGCATTTTGCTGAGAATAAGAGACAGTCGTCGAGACAAATAATGTGAGAAAATTTAAGCATTAAATATACTTTCATAAAGACGGAAATTGATGAGGAAATAAAAGCAGAGAGAAAGAGAGAGAGTTTACTAATGATGATATGAGTAGAATATGTATGTGTGTGTGTGTGTGTGTGTGTGTGTGTGTGTGTGTGTGTGTGTGTGTGTGTGTGTGTGTGTGTGTGTGTGTGCAACGAAACACTTCGAAATGTTTCGGCCCCGCCGGGAATTGAACCTGAAAAGATTTTTTAAAGGCGAACATTTGTACATATATGTATGAGTGTATGTGTGTGTGTGTGTGTGTGTGTGTGTGTGTGTGTGTGTGTGTGTGTGTGTGTGTGTGTGTGTGTGTGTGTGTGTGTGAGGTATCAATTATCAAACGCACTTGTTGATAGGCACTTGACATGTTTAGTTGTGTGTGTGTGCGTTTGTGTGTGTGTGTTTGTTTGTGTGTGTGTGTTTTTTTGTGTGTATGTGTCTACGCGCGTGAGTGCAAATTAAATTTCTGAAAATTTTGGAAAATATGTCTAAAAGTTCTTTGACATAAGTATTTTCTTGATTTTAATATCCACTATCCAGAAGGCTTCTTTAATCCACAGAAACTGTAAAACAAAGTCACTGTATAATAAGTACATTTTGGTGATTACACTAAAATCTCTGACATTCTTAAAGCACAACCAGTATTCTCATGAGTTATTTGCATTGTTATGCTTGATGCTACACCCTCCCTCTTTTTAAGTTCTAATACTCTGATACCGGACATCAAGTTCTAATGCACGAGCTAAAGTTCTAATACCCGGCATCAAGTGTTAATACTAACCAAAATTTCTACTACATAACAGACACCTACATACATTAACTCCTACTAGCGTCTAATCTCTCTCTTACTTTGAAAATCAATTATCTCGTAAAATGATTACATCATAATGATGATGCGTAAGGTTATTTATATTCAGCCGTGTTTACACCTGATTAATAAGACTGACGTAACTGACTTACCTGGGAGATCATGACGACCACACACTCAGAAGACAAGTGCCGCTGTGCTGGACCTTCCTCTCACTTATATAGAGTTCCAAGGGCAGACTTGGTGGTTAGGGGTAACGGGGAAGAGTCTCCAGATACATAACTGCAAAGTGCAAGTGTCATAAGACAATGCATTGCTTCCACGTATATATATATATATATATATATATATATATATATATATATATATATATATATATATCGCATCAGTTAAAACCTCTTCTGTATTAATGTTGGTAGAATTACCGACAATATGTTAAGCAAAAGAAGAGCGAAACGTTGCCACAATAAAATGTCACATTAGTTGCACTTGTGTACTTTTACCAAACACAACATATTCTAGTGACGATTAAAAACGGGATTCATTCATGTGGGTGGACGCTTGTACATATTACTCCTCTGAAAGACGAGTTATTGGAAAATATACGAGTCATTCTGGATTAAGAGGTTTCTTAGTGGCATAATACACATACAACAAAAACGTTAATAATAAGAATGACAGAACTAGGTGAAGTAATGCAACTACATCATTGACATATTTCATTACAGGTCCTCATGAAAAAGATTAGTTTCAATAGTTCTGTTTCTTGTGAGTATGAAGACATTATGCAGAACCAGCTCATTTTTTTGCGACAACATTTCGGTCAGGGTTGAACTTTACGACGACCTCATAAAGCGTAACCCTCAGCGGAACGAAATCCCAATAAAAGTTTCTGCTTCGTATTGTAACTAATGTAAGTTCGCACATATTATGCCTGTACAACCAGTCTTAAAGATCAAGTGAGTTCGATATACAAGTCTCTGAAAATCCTCTACTAAAACTACATTTAAAAATTAAGCAGTAACTAAGAAACAATTCTCACATCTCCAAGAGAAAAACAATGACTAAATTAGAGTGTTGTTAAGAGATTGTCGCTTTTCATGCAAGAAAATAACTGATATTACGTTTTCTGGGGAAATAACAACTTGTGTAATTTTTGACATACGTACCAATTCAGATTGATTAAGGAAAATAAATATCATAAGAGATCTTTCTCTAAGATTACTGGATATATAATAATAATAATAATAATAATAATAATAATAATAATAATAATAATAATAATAATAATAATAATAATAATAATGGAGGTTCCTCAGCATGCTGGAGAATGTCATAAACACTGGTAACCTGAAAATAGCAAGCTTCAAAATAGCAAGCTTCAAAATAGCAAGCTTCAAAATAGCAAGCTTCAAAATACCAAGCTTCAAAATACCAAGCTTCAAAATACCAAGCTTCAAAATAGCAAGCTTCAAAATAGCAAGCTTCAAAATACCAAGCTTCAAAATACCAAGCTTCAAAATACCAAGCTTCAAAATAGCAAGCTCAAATGCAAGCTTCAAAATAGCAAGCTTCAAAATACCAAGCTTCAAAATACTAAGCTTCAAAATAGCAGCTCAAATGAAGCTTCAAAATCAGTCAAAGCTTCAAAATAGTCAATGAGCTTCAAAATAGCAAGCTTCAAAATCCAAGCTTCAAAATACGCTTAAAATCAAGCTTCAAATACAAGCTCAAATAGCAAGCTTCAAAATAGCAAGCTTTATCCAGAACTTGCAGACCGTATTATAAGAGCATAATTTTCAGAATACTGCTACATAACATGGAAAGCATGGATGCTTGAACGTCGGTGCAGCATGACAAGAAACGTGTGTGCTCCTAAAATTTTACTGCTACACATGCTAATCAACTGGCTGAAATCAGTGAATAAAAATTATGTATTGAAAAAAATCGACACGCTGATCGGCTACTGATATGTATGTAGCTGACCTGGTGTGAGATCTCTAACATTCATACAAATAATTTATTAATACACACACACACACACACACGCACACACACACACACACACACACACACACACACACACACACACACACACACACACACACACACACACACACACACACACACATATATATATATATATATATATATATATATATATATATATATATATTTAACACATCGGCCGATTCCCACCAAGGCAGGGTGGCCCGAAAAAGAAAAACTTTCATCATCATTCACTCCATCACTGTCTTGCCAGAGGGGTGCTTTACACTACAGTTATAAAACTGCAACATTAACACCCCTCCTTCAGAGTGCAGACACTGTACTTCCCATCTCCAGGACTCAAGTCCGGCCTGCCGGTTTCCCTGAATCCCCTCATAAATGTTACTTTGCTCACACTCCAACAGCACGTCAAGTATTAAAAACCATTTGTCTCCATTCACTCCTATCAAATACGCACACGCATCCTTGCTGGAAATCCAAGCCCCTCGCACACAAAACCCCTTTTACCCCCTCCCTCCAACCTTTCCTAGGCCGACCCCTACCCCGCCTTCCTCCACTACAAATTTATACACTCTCGAGGTCATTCTGTTTCGTTCCATTCTCTCTACATGTCCGAACCACCTCAACAACCCCTCCTCAGCCCTCTGGATAATAGTTTTGGTAATCCCGCACCTCCTCCTAATTTCCAAACTCCGAATTCTCTGCATTATATTCACACCACACATTGCCCTCAGACATGACATCTCCACTGCCTCCAGCCTTCTCCTCGTTGCAACATTCATCACCCATGCTTCACACCCATATAAGAGTGTTGGTATAACTATACTCTCATACATTCCCCTCTTTACTTCCATGGACAAAGTTCTTTGTCTCCACAGACTCCGAAGTGCACCACTCACCCTTTTCCCCTCATCAATTCTATGATTCACATCATCCTTCATAGACCCATCTGCTGACATGTCCACTCCCAAATATCTGAATACATTCACCTCCTCCATACTCTCTCACTCTAATCTTGTTATCCTCATCACCTTACTCTTTCCTATATTCACTTTCAATTTTCTTCTTTTACATACCTTACCAAATTCATCCACCAACCTCTGCAACTTCTCTTCAGAATCTCCCAAAAGCACAGTGTCATCAGCAAAAAGCAACTCTGACAACTCCCACTTTGTATTTGATTCTTTGTATTTTAACCCCACACCTCTTGCCAAGACCCTAGCATTCACTTCTCTTACAACCCCATCTATAAATACATTGAACAACCACGGTGACATCACACATCCTTGTCTAAGGCCTACTTTTACTGAGAAATAATCTCCCTCTCTCCTACACACTCTAACCTGAGCCTCACTATCCTCATAAAAGCTCTTCACTGCTTTCAGTAACCTATCTCCTATTCCATACACCTGCAACATCTGCCACATTGCCCCCCTATCCACCCTATCATACGCCTTTTCCAAATCCATAAATGCCACAAAAACCTCTTTACTTACCTATATGTTTTACTGCAAGCACTTGGTCTACACACCCCCTACCTTTCCTAAAGCTACCTTGTTCATCTGCTATTCTGCTCTCCGTCTTACTCTTAATTCTTTCAATAATAACTCTACCATACACTTTACCTGGTATACTCAACAGACTTATTCCCTATATATATATATATATATATATATATATATATATATATATATATATATATATATATATATATATATATATATATATATATATATATATATATATTGAAAGAAAACCACTATGAAAAAATGAAGAATTCAAGCGCTTTCGTGACTACTCACATTATCTTGATAATGTGAGTAGTCTGAACGCTAATTCTATTTTTCATAGTGTTTTCTTGCATATTTTGATATCACCTGTTTACTGTGATCTTTTTGCATATATATATATATATATATATATATATATATATATATATATATATATATATATATATATATATATATATATATATATATATAATATATATATATATATAGATATATCAATAACAACACTGCGAATAGCCGGGGGATCGAACCCGTGCTGTTTTAGCCCCGCCTCATGGTGAGCGAAAATTCACGATGCTCTAACCCACTGGACAAACCAATTGGATTGGATGGTCCAGTGGGTTAGAGCGTCGTGAATTTTCGATCACCACGAGGCGGTGGTAAAACAGCACGGGTTTGATATAATATATATATATTTTTTTTTTTTCAACAAGTCGGCCGTCTCCCACCGAGGCAGGATGACCCAAAAAGAAAAAAAATCCCCAAAAAGAAAATACTTTCATCATCATTCAACACTTTCACCACACTCATATATAATCACTGTCTTTGCAGAGGAGCTCAGATACGACAGCTGAGAAAAGTCCCTCCCAGCTGTCACTATCTCAGACCCCTCCTTTAAAGTGCAGGCATTGTACATCCCATTTCCAGGACTCAAGTCCAACTAAATCAATTAACTGGTTTCCCTGAATCCCTTCACAAAATGTTACCCTGCTCACACTCCAACAGATCGTCATGTCCCAAAAACCATTCTTCTCCATTCACTCCTATCTAACACGCTCACACATGCTTGCTGGAAGTCCAAGCCCCTCGCCCACAATACCTCCTTTACCCCTTCCCTCCAACCTTTTCTAGGACGACCCCTACCCCGCCTTCCTTCCCCTACAGATTTATACGCTCTCCAAGTCATTCTACTTTGATCCATTCTCTCTAAATGACCAAACTACCTCAACAACCCCTCTTCAGCCCTCTGACAAATACTTTTAGTAACTCCACACCTTCCCCTAATTTCCACATTCCGAATTTTCTGCATACTATTTACACCACACATTGCCCTTAGACAGGACATCTCCACTGCCTAAAGCCTCCTCCTCGCTGCAGCATTTGCAACCCATGCTTCACACCCATATAAGAGTGTTGGTACCACTATACTTTCGTACATTCCCTTCTTTGCCTCCATGGATAACGTTTTTTGTCTCCAAAGATACCTCAACGCACCACTCACCTTTTTTCTTTCATCAATTCTATGGTTAACCTCATCCTTCATAAACCCATCCGCTGACACGTCAACTCCCAAATATCTGAACACATTTACTTCTTCCATAATCCCTCTCCCCAATGTGATATCCCTTTTTTCTTTATTTAAATCGTTTGATACCCTCATCACCTTACTCTTATATATGTTCACTTTTAACTTTCTACCTTTACACACTCTCCCAAACTCGTCCACTAACCTTTGCAACTTTTCTTTAGAATCTCCCATAAGCACAGTATCATCAGCAAAAAGTAACTGTGTCAACTCCCATTTTGCATTTAATTCTCCATAATTTAATCCCACCCCTCTCCCCAACACCCTAGCATTTACTTATTTTACAACCCCATCTATAAATATATTAAACAACCATGGTGACATTACACATCCCTGTCTAAGACCTACTTTTACCGGGAAGTAATCTCCCTCTCTCCTACACACCCTAACCTGAGCCTCACTATCCTCATAAAACTCTTTACAGCCTTCAGTAACTTACTACCTATTCCATACACTTGCAACATTTGCCACATTGCTCCCCTATCCAATCTATCATATGCCTTTTCTAAATCCATAAATGCAATAAAAACTTCTCTACCTTTATCTAAATACTGTTCACATATATGCTTCACTGTAAACACTTGATCTACACATCCCCTACCCACTCTAAAGCCTCCTTGCTCACTGCAATCCTACTCTCTGTCTTACCTCTAATTCTTTCAATAATAACCCTGCCATACACTTTACCTGGTATACTCAGTAAACTTATTCCCCTATAATTTTTACACTCTCTTTTATCCCCCTTCCCTTTATATAAAGGAACTATACATGCTGTCTGCCAATCCCTAGGTACCTTCCCCTCTTTCATACATTTATTAAACAAAAATACCAACCACTCCAGCACTATATCCCCCTGCTTTTAACATTTCTGTCATGATTCCGTCAATTCCAGCTGCTTTACCCCTTTCATTCTACGTAATGCCTCACGCACCTCCCCACACTCACATCCTGCTCTTCTTAACTCCTAAACGATGTTGTACCTCCCTGGCCAGTACATGAAATTACCGCCTCCCTTTTTTCATCGACATTTAAAAGTTCCTCAAAATATTCCCGCCATCTACCCAATACCTCCAGCTCCCCATCTACTTACCTTGTTTATCTCACTCCAAAAAATTTTCTTGTTTTCAGCAAAATTATTTGACAGAGCCTCTCCCATTCTTTCATCCGCTCTTCTTTTGCACTCTCTCACCACTCTCTTCACCTTTCTTTTACTCTCCATATACTCTGCTCTTCTATTAACACTTCTGTTTTGTAAAAACCTCTCATAAGCTACCTTTTTCTCTTTTATCACACCCTTTACTTCTTCATTCCACCACTCACTCCTCTTTCCTCCTGCACCCACCCTCCTATAGCCACAAACTTCTGCCCCACATTCTAATACTGCATTTTTAAAACTATCCCAACTCTCTTCAACCCCCCTCCCCCACACCACACTACTCTTACTTGCACTAGCCCACCTTTCTGCCAATAGTTGCTTATATCTCACCCTAACTTCCTCCTCCCTTAGTTTATACACTTTTACCTCTCTCTTACTTGCTGTTGCCATTTTCTTTATGTCCCATCTACCTTTTACTCTAACTGTAGCTACAACTAAATAATGATCTGATATATCCGTTGCCCCTCTATAAACATGTACATCCTGAAGCCTACCCATCAACCTTTTATCCACCAATACATAATCCAACAAACTACTTTCCTTACGTGCTATATCATACCTTGTATATTTATTTATCCTCTTTTTCATAAAATATGTATTACTTATTACCAAACCTCTTTCTACACATAGCTCAATTAATGGCTCCCCATTTACATTTACCCCTGGCACCCCAAATTTACCTACTACTCCCTCCACAACATTTTTACCCACTTTAGCATTAAGATCCCCAACCACAATTACTCTCTCACTTGGTTCAAAACTCCCAAGGCACTCAACATTTTCCAAAACTTTTCTCTCCTCTACACTTCTCTCTTCTCCAGGTGCATAAACACTCACTATAACCCACTTTTCACATCCAACCCTTATTTTACTGCACATAATCCTTGAATTTATACATTTATATTCCCTCTTTTCCTGCCATAACTTATCCTTCAACATTATTGCTACTCCTTCTTTAGCTCTATCTCTATTTGAAACCCCTGGCCTAATCCCATTTATTTCTCCCTACTGAAACCCTCCTTCAGTTTTGTTTCACTTAAAGCCAGGACATCCAGCTTCTTTTTATTCATAACATCCACCATCATCTCTTTCTTATCATTCGCACAACATCCACGCACATTCAAACATCCCACTTTGACGGTTTTCTTTTTTTTTTTTTTAGTAAGCTATACAGGAAAAGGTGTTACTAGCCCATTGTTCCCAGCATTTTAGTTGACTTTTACAACACGCATGGCTTACGGAGGAAAGATTCGTATTCCACTTCCCCATGGATATGAAAGGAAAAGCAATAAGAACAAGAACTATTAAGATAAAATCAAAGAAAACTCAGATGAGTGTGTATACATAAACGTGTACATGTATGTGTAGTGTGACCTAAGTGTAAGTAGAAGTAGCAAGACATACCTGAAATCTTGCATGTTTATGAGACAGAAAAAAAGACACCAGCAATCCTACCATCATATAAAACAGTTTCAGGTTTCTGTTTCACAGTCACCTGGCAGGATGGTAGTACCTCTCTGGGTGGTTGCTGTCTACCAACCTACTACTATATTATATATATATATATATATATATATATATATATATATATATATATATATATAGAGAAGAGAGAGAGAGAGAGAGAGAGGCAGTCGTGTCCTCCCACCGTCACTATCTGGCAGTTTCACAGGATTAAAACCTTAGCACATCAATTAAATTTGGCATTTAGTAACAAATGTTGCAGTGCATATCTCCTTAATTAATATTTACCTAATTGGTGTTATCCTTGAAATCAGCAGTCACCTCTTTGTTGCTTGGCAATCACGAGAATAGTCTGCTGGGATGAAGCCTCAGTACTGAAGGTTATTCAACTTGAGTTTGGGACTCCACGAAGCATCAACCTAGGCAGGACGTGCATGCATTGCTAACCTCACAAATCAGAAAATTCTTATTGAATTGGATTTGCCTTATTCCTTTAATTCACTCAAGTACGTTTCTGTACTCAAAGCTGTCCGTGTCAATTCCGATTCCCTTTATCACTTATACAGTCATGGTACAGAAGTGAATCGAAACTTCTCTGACGGACATGAAAGTATCTCATAAAAAGACTCCCCTCTATTTTCCTGAAATTTCATTAAAGACAAAAAAAAGCGTTTTAGCAATCTCAACATGTTCTTCGACGATGGAATTCTATTGCCACAGAATTTCTGCTTAAGGCAGTGGAAAATTCAGAGACCACTCAGAGAATTTAGATCTCTCCCTAAACCCCTCCAAATGTAAACTAGTGTCCTCATGCCACCACACCGTTGATCAAGTGAATGCTGCCTTGAGAGGTGCCAGTCCTTGACCCAGCAGAAAACACTTTCTTCTGTGCTTTATTTGGATCAAAATCAAGCGATAAATTTTAAGGGTAAAAGGCCGTCCTTAAGAGAATGGAAACCATGATCAAAAACAATAATGGGAAATAAATCACTATAATTTCCTAAGAAAATTAATTATTTTACGTTGTCTAAAACGTAAGATCACCATGCCAGTCTAGTGAGCTAGAGACCCGGGCCGGGATCCATAACGGAAAACCACATAGAATAGAATCTAGTGAGCTAGTTAGGCGAATTCTCAGCCAACATACTGATAATTCAAGACCAGCAAAAACTATTGCCCACAAATATTTCAGCTTGGAAGCACCATCATGGAAAAATATTATTGCAGCTGTGGTCAGGGGTACAATGCCCCGTATAAAAGATGACCTACGTCTACGCTATGCTTGCAAATCACTCTAAAGTTAACTTTTAATAGATTTTCCCAGTACATTTGCTCTCCGCCTTGGTCCTTATATTCACAAAAATACAAGTGATTTTCACTTGTACAATTCGGTCTGCTTGAACTGAATTGTACAAGTTTCAAAGGATGGGATGTTACACAGTGAAGTCAAGGATATCTAGATCAGCCTTGCCGTAGTGTGTGACCGAAAAAGAGTATTTTGTCTATTTATCTCATACCCCAATTATTCCTGCTAGCTTTCCGGGTGGGATTGCAATATATTTCTTGGATAACGAATGAAAGCTGTGGAGGTATTATATATATATATGTGTGTATGTGTGTGCTTCTTCTCTTTTTATTGATCGTTAGTAAGGTGGTGTTGCTGACCATAATGGTACAAAGAAATCTAATGGGTATGGAGAATTGACCTGTAAAAGCGTGTTTTGAGGGTCGTAAAACAGGAATGTTATTAATCAACAGCTTACTCAGCGGGTCTACGTACCAGTGCTTAAGCATTCACTGCCTTACCATAACTAGACATTCTACCAATTAAAAAAAAGAAAAAACACATTAAGTCACATAATAATATGAAGGTTCATTAGGATTAATTGAATATATATATATATATATATATATATATATATATATATATATATATATATATATATATATATATATATATATATATATGTTATTGTACCCACGAGCGAGTGGTATTGATCAATAACAACACTGGACTTAGCCAAGGATTCGAACCCATGTTGTTTTGCCCGCCTCATGTAAGCGAAATCCACATGACGCTCTAACCCACAGAATTTGGTGGTCCGGTGGTGAGAGCGCCATGTGGTTTTCGCCCACCATGACTCGGGCCAAAACAACATGGGTTCGAATCCTTGGCTAGTCGCAGTGCTGTTATATATATATATATATATATATATATATATATATATATATATATATATATAATATACACCAAACACACACACACACACACACACACACACACACATTTATAATGCAATAATCGCGAGCGAGAGATAAAAGCTGTATAATAACCACAGGGGGAGTTGATTGATAGCTCTATGAGTATCACTTTGCTCACATTTTGTAATTGCTTTAGAAATACCTCAAGGGCATTTTTCACGAAGTTTTTAGTTCGTGATGTCTCGTGTCTGAAATGCCAATATTCTGCTCCTCTCAGTTCCAAGAATACAAAGCTTAGAGGTCAACCTTTTTTTGTGGAAGACTGGATCGTTGAGTAAAGACATTGCAGGAGGCTGAGCAACGTTTCAGAATCTCATCATACATTATCAAATATGTTTTTGGATGTTAAAATGCTTGAATCCACTAAAAATGTGCTCAAAGTCATGGGTCTCGTGATATATTTTCCCAGAGTTAGGTTAAAGGAGTCGACATTTGTTTCCTGTCCCAGTAATATATTCCTGGAAAACCTCCCTGTCAGGGACACCGAGTCCTTTACACCGTCACTCACAAACGCTCTGTGACCTTCACACAATGACCTGTGTTCGTAACACACATGCATCAGTGGTTCCTTTACAAAAGGAGAAAATCTGCAATTATGTCTGCCCTTCGAAGGGGAAGTGGCTGTGGGTATAAAAGGGAAGGAGTACACTCACTCAGCTACACTTGCTACCCAACATCCACCACGATCATGCAACTCCAGGTTAGTGTTGCGTGCTTCTTTTCCCAATATGTCCTTTTCAGTGTGTAGTTTTGATACCTCAACGTCTTTCTGAGTTTGTTGACATGATTCCTCTGTCAATATGTGTCACACTTATTGTGTATTCACGAGATCTCAACGTCTCTGCGTGTGTAATCATAATTCCTCTGCTTCTTACAGAGAGTAGAGTCATGATTCCTCTGCGCCTCTCTCTGGATGTATAGTCGTGATATCTGTGTCTCTCTTTGCCTACTCCAGATACACGTCTCTACCTGACTATTGAGTCCTAATGCCTCTGTGTCTGAGTAGCGTTGCATTGTTCTCAAATGTGTATATACGTATATAGCCATTAGGAAGTGACTGTATATTGTGAAGCTATCATCATGAAATGAGTAACTAAAAATAGAACCATTTGAGGATTAGTGATTTTTTTTTTAAGATGTAGTATACACCGAAAGTTGTCTAAAAAACAGGACTTGTTTTTTGAAGTAGGTGCATCTCTAAAAAAAATTCACCAACGCTTCTATAAACACTAAACTAGTGATCAAGCAGCCAGACTCCATCAGAAACAGAGTGACTATATTAATGCTTTAAGAGACATCGGTATATCCCAAGCTGCTAGATTTAAGCTGCTCGTTTACGTTATTCAGTTATCTTCGGTTAACTATGTGTAAATATAGGTCAACTGACGTTAACCTAACTTTACCTAATATACCATAGAATCACCAATATTAAATATTTGAAGAGCCTTAGATCAAGAAAAAACATTATAGTGCGAGAATAACAGTTATATTCGGAGGACAAACTTGTCTTGCGTCAGGAGACATTTTACCGGACGAAAAAAATAGTCGCCATCAAGGAAAAAATTCATGGAACATTTTCATAATTTACGACGAACATACACATAGAACAAAATTTAATTTTAGTTGTTGCATGTCAGACCTATATTTTGACATTTGATTTCAAGTGGTGACGTCACATATCGTTAAATAAGATACTAACAACATAAATCAGTTCCGATCCAAGCCAGAGATGCAACTGATCTTATAAATACCTGATTCCATGAAATTCAGTGAAACGTTAAATATGATAAAAATTGCCTTATCTAAACTTGTAACAAACTTGTACCAAAATCTTGTTCCAATTGTTAATGATTATTAACAGATTGATTATAAATTTATTTATTTCGAAATTATTTTCTCTTTTAATACCATCCATTTTTGCTTATGTTTAAGAAAATTTACTTATAATATACTTGGGATCCCATAATAGAGGATGATAAGGATTAGATATTAGGATATTAGACCGTTACTAGTAATATTAACAATAACAGAAGTGTACACAACTGGCAAATAAATCTTAATTGAATGATACTAGTCACCACACTGACACACAAATAAACATCGTTACTGACTCGCTAAAATCGCAATAGCACAACTATGATCGAGTCAACAAAAGGGCAGAGTTCCAGCCTATGGCAAGCTAGTCCTAAATCTAGCTGGGTCAGTTTGCCATTAAATGGTGAATGAACAGTATTATTTAGTGTTGATTTTTGCTGCTGGTTGGAAATAGTTTTACCACACTGATACCTAAACAAGCAAGAAGTTACAAGCTAACTTCCATAAATGTTGGATAAGTCTATCCTCTAGTGTATGTTAGTTACGATGTGTGAACAAACACTACCTATGTTCCCACATGAAGCGTTGAACTCTGCCAACCCAACTTGAGCCTGGAACTTCAGGATGAAGAGAATATCTTCGATCATTCCACTACGGGTTCAGTAGCATAAAAAAAAAAATTCCTTAAAGATGAGCTGGGATGATGTTACCAGTTGATCTGAGTAACAGGTCTCATCATTTCAATGTTTTCCTTTTACGTAAAATGGGGTAAGAAAAATCACGTCTAATTACGGTAATCTTAATGACTCTTTGACACTATTTTAAGTTGCATAAATGTACACAGACTGAGGTGAAAGCCTGATATGGGAATCCATGTCCGAGAGAAAAGTCAGTTCCGTTATAACTTGTTTAGTCACTTTGTGCTCAGAAAGATTTTCCCTTTCAGTTTCTTTACCAATCGTTCTGTTTCCAGTGTATAAGCTTTACCTCATTTTCCTGGTTTATCTTGTTTACAATATACCCAAGACACTCTCCGTTTACTCTTCCTTACTAATATTTCCCTAATAATTGATGGACCGTTTACAAACATGATAGTTATCAGTGAGTTTTTTTCACATTTAATTATTACAAGATATATTTATACCTAACAAAGGTTTCATAGTATACTTCCTCGAGCAGAAAAAACAAGTCACCAATTTATATATACTGACCTATCGAGAAGGTATATATATATATATATATATATATATATATATATATATATATATATATATATATATATTTAAATGTGTTCAAAGCCTTACGCATCAAAATAATTGAACAGTTATGCTTTAAATGTACAAGTCTCTATTAAGTAAATAAAGAAAGACAAGTACTGTTTGATACTTGATTGTTTATTCTTCTTGTTAACGTTCTTTTATTCTATTTTATATAATAGGATAGAATGTAACATAATCTTGAGAAATAAATTATTAAGGTATTATTCAAAAAACATCCACCAAAGAATATCCATTAAAAAGGAGCCACATAGTTCTACGCTCTTGGAATATTAACATAAAACAATGTCTGGAGAAGATTCTGCAGTTTAAGAAACATTGTCATGACCTGCATTGTATCTCTAAAGAGTTCTTCACCATTTAAATAATCTTCATAGTTGCATATATTGTGCTTTTACTTGAAATTTAAATTTTTTTTTTATATATTTAATAATATTTATTTTGGTACAGTTTGTCGCGTGTTTGGCTCTGTGCGCCACCTGGGCATCTGCATTACCACAGAACTACCAAGCTACTGGGGTTCTGCAGCCAGAAGATACAGCAGAACTTGGTTCCTACAACAAAGTTGTCGCTGCCACCATTGACCTTCTTCCTGAGATAGCTGAGGTATTCGAGAGAGTGTCTGGTGAGCCGTCCAACGACCCCGAGAAAGTTTCTCAAATAATGCTGGAGTTCTTGCCCATTTCTCGTAAGGCCTGGAGGTCGGCAGCAGATGTCGAGGGCAGGACAATCAAGGAAGAGGACCTACATAGGTTCAACGCTGCTGAGGCCGTCATGCCTTCAGTGATCACCTTCATGAACAGACTGCGGAATATGGACTTCTTGGGCACCAATTCTCAGACCTTCCAAGCCACAGATTTCTAGTATATCTTTAACGGTATCCAAAGCTTTGCCATTTCTAACTCTTTTCTGCAAATTTGTAATTACTCTGCTGTCTGTTCTACCATTTCATCTATCATTCTATTTCCATTATTCTATTTGTTCAACTACTGAATCATTTAGCATGTCAAAATACTGTTAGCTGTTTGTAGCCCTAATAACTTCAAACATAAATAAATAAAATATTGTTTTATTTTTTCCTTAGTGGTTAAATAACTTTATATATGGATATTGACATTTTTTTTTATTTACTATTGACAAAACTGATCAAATGATGACTATTCACATAGTCCCGTGTTATGTTTTATTATAATCAAATATTATTTTTTGCAGAAAATTGAAACATAGCTGTGAAGCCTTCTTACAAAGACCTTGAAACATTGTAATAATAATCGTTACGCAATTAGATCTAGTACTGATTTGAAAGGAGGTAACCTGGACGATGACCTTGCTGACTGCGAGGTAACCTGGACGATGACCTAGGTGACTGTAAACACGTAAGACAGCTTCATATGTGTCATAGACCAGGCATCTTGTCGTGCCTCGCCATAGGGCTGGCACTATTGAACGGTGTCATTGACTAGGCATCTTGCCGTGCCTCAGGAGTCTTCGGTTTTGATTGTTGTCTCCTGGAATCATCACTTATCTGTATATCATGTTAAGTAAAAGGACACAAATGCAACTAATGTGACATTTTATTGTGGCAACGTCACATTAGTTGCATTTGTGTCCTTTTACTTAACATATTGTCGGTAATTCTACCAATATTATTACAATCTGTATATCCAACAACTTCAACCAGAACAACGGCTTCTACAACATAGCTGAACCTATTGTCAAGAAACTTCTTCATCGCTTTCCCACATAGAACTTAAGAATGGAACACTGCAGAAGGTCTACCCATATACTGTTGGTGTTGGTGGGTTGGTTTTGACATGGACCTGCCAAGTATAGGCCAGTAGGCCTGCTGCAGTGTTCCTCCTTTCTTATGTTCTTATACTTGTCCAATCTCTTTTTATGTTACTCAAGGTTGTAACTATCACACTACTTTGAAGACTGTCATATGCAGCATCCTCTACCTGACCCAACATTCTCCACCTGACCCAGCATTCTCCACCTGACCCAGCATTCTCCACCTGACCCAGCATTCTCCACCTGACCCAGCTTCTCCACCTGACCCAACATTCTCCACCTGACCCAGCATTCTCCACCTGACCCAGCATTCTCCACCTGACCCAACATTCTCCACCTGACCCAGCATTCTCCACCTGACCCAGCATTCTCCACCTGACCCAACATTCTCCACCTGACCCAGCATTCTCCACCTGACCCAGCATTCTCCACCTGACCCAACATTCTCCACCTGACCCAGCATTCTCCACCTGACCCAGCATTCTCCACCTGACCCAACATTCTCCACCTGACCCAGCATTCTCCACCTGACCCAGCATTCTCCACCTGACCCAACATTCTCCACCTGACCCAGCATTCTCCACCTGACCCAGCATTCTCCACCTGACCAGCATTCTCCACCTGACCCAACATTCTCCACCTGACCCAACATTCTCCACCTGACCCAGCATTCTCCACCTGACCCAGCATTCTCCACCTGACCCAGCATTCTCCACCTGACCCAACATTCTCCACCTGACCCAGCATTCTCCACCTGACCCAACATTCTCCACCTGACCAGCATTCTCCACCTGACTAAATCCTATATATACTCATGTATCTTTATCCAGGTAGATCTGTCTGTGACTCGATAAAGCCCACTGCGTGGGCGAAACGTTGTCAATAAAGGATAACATTATACTGCTTATGTGTTTATTTTTCCATTGTGTCGGTATTTTATACCATTTATTTCCAACAATGTTCGTTCTCACTAACTGCGGTTACTGTGTCCTCACTAACTGCGGTTACTGTGTCCTCACTAACTGCGGTTACTGTGTCCTCACTAACTGCGGTTACTGTGTCCTCACTAACTGCAGTTATGTGACCTCACTAACTGCGTTACTGTGTCCTCACTAACTGCGGTTACTGTGTCTCACTAACTGCGGTTACTTGTCCTACTAACTGCGGTTACTGTGTCCTCACTAACTGCGGTTACTGTGTCCTCACTAACTGCGGTTACTGTGTCCTCACTAACTGCGGTTACTGTGTCCTCACTAACTGCGTTACTGTGTCCTCACTAACTGCGGTTACTGTGTCCTCACTAACTGCGGTTACTGTGTCTCACTAACTGCGGTTACTGTGTCCTCACTAACTGCAGTTACTGTGTCCTCACTAACTGCAGGTTACTGTGTCTCACTAACTGCGGTTACTGTGTCCTCACTAACTGCAGGTTACTGTGTCCTCACTAACTGCGGTTACTGTGTCCTACTAACTGCGAGTTACTGTGTCTCACTAACTGCGTTACTGTGTCCTCACTAACTGCGGTTACTGTGTCCTCACTAACTGCAGTTACTGTGTCCTCACTAACTGCGGTTACTGTGTCCTCACTAACTGCAGTTACTGTGTCCTCACTAACTGCGGTTACTGTGTCCTCACTAACTGCAGTTACTGTGTCCTCACTAACTGCGGTTACTTGTGTTCTCACTAACTGCGGTTACTGTGTCTCACTAACTGCAGTTACTGTGTCCTCACTAACTGCAGTTACTGTGTCCTCACTAACTGCAGTTACTGTGTCTCACTAACTGCAGTTACTGTGTCCTCACTAACTGCAGTTACTGTGCTACTAACTGCAGTTATGTGACTACTAACTGCAGTTACTGTGTCTCACTAACTGCAGTTACTGTGTCCTCACTAACTGCAGTTACTGTGTCCTCACTAACTGCGGTTACTGTGTCCTCACTAACTGCGGTTACTGTGTTCTCACTAACTGCGTTACTGTGTCTCACTAACTGCGGTTACTGTGTCCTCACTAACTGCGTGTCCTACTGTTACTGTGTCCTCACAACTGCGGTTACTGTGTCCTCACTAACTGCGGTTACTGTGTCCTCACAAACTGCGGTTACTGTGTCCTCACTAACTGCGGTTACTGTGTCCTCACTAATTGCGGTTACTGTGTCCTCACTAACTGCAGTTATTGTGACCTCGCTAACTGCAGTTACTGTGTCCTCACTAACTGCGGTTACTGTGTCCTCACTAACTGCGGTTACTGTGTCCTCACTAACTCGGTTACTGTGTCTCACTAACTGCGGTTACTGTGTCCTCACTAACTGCGGTTACTGTGTCCTCAACTGCGGTTACTGTGTCCTCACTAACTGCGGTTACTGTGTCTCACTAATTGCGTTACTGTGTCCTCACTAACTGCAGTTATGTGACCTCCTAACTGCAGTTACTGTGTCCTCATAACTGCGTTACTGTGTCCTCACTAACTGCGGTTACTGTGTCTCAATTGCGGTTACTGTGTCCTCACTAACTGTGGTTACTGTGTCCTCACTAACTGCGGTTACTGTGTACTCACTAACTGCGCTTACTGTGTCCTCACTAACTGCAGTTATTGTGACCTCGCTAACTGCAGTTACTGTGTCCTCACTAGCTGTAGTTACTGTGTTCTCACTAACTGCAGTTACTGTGACCTCACTAACTGCGGTTACTGTGTCCTCACTAACTGCAGTTACTGTGTCCTCACTAACTGCAGTTACTGTGTCCTCACTAACTGCAGTTACTGTGTTCTCACTAACTGCGGTTACTGTGTCTTCACTAACTGCGGTTACTGTGTCTTCACTAACTGCGGTTACTGTGTCCTCACTAACTGCGGTTACTGTGTCCTCACTAACTGCGGTTACTGTGTCCTCACTAACTGCGGTTACTGTGTCCTCACTAACTGCGGTTACTGTGTTCTCACTAACTGCGGTTACTGTGTCCTCACTAACTGCGGTTACTGTGTCCTCACTAACTGCGGTTACTGTGTCTCACTAACTGCGGTTACTGTGTCCTCACTAACTGCGGTTACTGTGTCCTCACTAACTGCGGTTACTGTGTCCTCACTAACTGCGGTTACTGTGTCCTCACTAACTGCGGTTACTGTGTCCTCACTAACTGCGGTTACTGTGTCCTCACTAACTGCGGTTACTGTGTCCTCACTAACTGCAGTTACTGTGTCCTCACTAACTGCGAGTTACTGTGTCCTCACTAACTGCAGTTACTGTGTCTACTAACTGCAGGTTACTGTGTCCTCACTAACTGCAGTTACTGTGTCCTCACTAACTGCAGTTACTGTGTCTCACTAACTGCAGTTACTGTGTCCTCACTAACTGCGTTACTGTGTCTCACTAACTGCAGTTACTGTGTCCTGACTAACTGCAGTTACTGTGTCCTCACTAACTGCAGTTACTGTGTCCTCACTAACTGCAGTTACTGTGTCCTCACTAACTGCAGTTACTGTGTCCTGACTAACTGCAGTTACTGTGTCCTCACTAACTGCAGTTACTGTGTCCTCACTAACTGCAGTTACTGTGTCCTCACTAACTGCGGTTACTGTGTCCTCACTAACTGCGGTTACTGTGTCCTCACTAACTGCAGTTACTGTGTCCTCACTAACTGCGGTTACTGTGTCCTCACTAACTGCGTTACTGTGTCCTCACTAACTGCGGTTACTGTGTCCTCACTAACTTGCTTGTATACTGGGGTCACTTTTGCATGTTTCCAGCACTCTGGTAATTGCCTCACTTGTAGTGACTTGTTGGTTTTCACTGTATATATCAGTACTATGCACATGGACATAGGCTGTCAGACCTCAGGATTTAATCGTGTCCAGCTTCTACTGAGTCTTCATCACATCATTTAATGAATGGATGCTGTGCAGTGTCTGTTGGCTATTGCTTTCACCTTCCTTTCTTATATAAAGCTTTCCCTTCTTAGATACACACTACCGTCTTGGGTCTTCTGCTAATTACTTATAAATCTCTCTGTCCTCTTCTCTGGTGATCTTCCTCCATTTTAAACTATTTTATATGATCATTTACGATGTTTTTCTGTATAATTTGGCTTTGGTATTTACAACATTTTTTAGTTACCACTCTGCTTCCCTTCTCATTCTTGCATATTTATTTCTACTTCTTGTCGTTATTTCCCAATTATCTGTCTTCCGCATTTTCTGTTTTTTCCATGTTTTCTTTGTAACTCTGTAACATTAATCATTTTGCATCTTTCAACAAAATTCTGGCCTAGCTATTCCCTTCAATATCTCATGGACTGCCTCACCATTATCTTTTCTTTCCCATTAGACTCTTAAAGAAATCTCCATTCCTTTATTGTCTGTGCTTTTGTAATCTGTTTCTTGTTATAGTGCATTCAAAAGCGCTGAACCCGTAGGAGTCACACAGCGCCTTGGAAAATGGAAGCAATTCAGACTTGTTTTAAAGAATTCGAATACACATTTAGTTCTTAGATCAAGAGCACTTCACCAGCACCAAGGAACCTCCCGTGAGGGTTTTGTTATTGTACATCATGCACCTCTCTCTATAGTTGTACTTCTGCCAAACATTGAGATCTTAGCACTGTACAGTCACTGTACAGTCACTGTACAGACACTGTACAGCTACTGTACAGTCACTGTACAGTCACAGTGCAGACACTGTAGTCACTGTACAGCCACTGTACAGTCACTGTACAGTCACTGTACAGACACTGTACAGACACTGTACAGCCACTGTACAGACACTGTACAGCCACTGTACAGTCACAATACAGTCAAAGTACAGACACTGTACAGTCACTGTACAGCCACTGTACAGTCACTGTACAGTCACTGTACAGTCACTGTACAGCCACTGTACAGCCACTGTACAGTCACTGTACAGTCACTGTACAGTCACTGTACAGACACTGTACAGCCACTGTACAGACACTACAGTCACTGTACAGTCACAATACAGTCACTGTACAGTCACTGTACAGTCACTGTACAGACACTGTACAGCCACTGTACAGACACTGTACAGTCACTGTACAGACACTGTACAGTCACTGTACAGTCACTGGCCTTGACTAATATTCTGTCTACTATTTCTTTTAAGTATTATTCAGTTAAGGTGAGAGTGAGATTAAGTCAGGCTAATTTATACACAAATCTCATTCTGTAATTTCTACGCATGTTTTCTTAAGGAATTTTTCACTACATCCTCCATCAGTCTTGCTCTATGTTTCAGATTTCCCGTGAAGATCACACTTCTCACAGTCTATTGTCTTGTGGTTGAAAACCATTATAAAAAGCAGCTTTTGTGCTGAAAATGTTAGCTGAGTGCTCAGCTTACTCTTAGATATGATTTGTTATCCTCACACTCCTAGTACGGTCTTGAGTATTTTAGTAGAGGGCTGTAATTTACTTATCTAATATCTTTGGTTAACCCCCCCCCCCCTTCATTATTTCCTCTACCATAGAGTCATTTACATTTAGTTCATTTACATCCTTTCTGACACAGCGACATCTTGGTATCTTAATACAGGGAATTCTTCACTTGTCTAACCCTTAGGCACAACCTACTTCCACACTGGACAAATGTAACACCACCTACGACTGCTGCACCTCTCCTGTCTACGGTATATAAGCTTCTCTTTCGCACATATGCTGTATTCTGTTCAAGATTGATGGACTGACTACATCTAAGGGGACATTCAAAATCTGATTTCATGATTCTTCTTTGTATGGACTGATGAAGTCACTGTGTGGCGAAACGTTTCCTCAATAAAGATCCCCAAGTGTTGCATATGTGTTTAATTTACCACCATATAGTCACTGAGGTCGTCAGTATTCAGGATTCTACACTCTTGAAATCTCTTTTACTTCCTTTTTATTATGAGGAATCCAGCAGAGTGTTGTCACCATTGGAGCTATAGTTCCTGGTTGCTTCTCCTCTACTCTGTCTTTCAGTTAGCTGCATTTTTTGAAGTCTGTCTTTATTTACATACTGGACTGCTCTTCTGTCATTCATTTTTAATTTTATTGTGACTTCTGGTTTCGTACTTTTTTTCTGGTGCATTAGGGTCGAGGAGGGAATTCTTGGCAATAATGTGAAAGAATGAATGGAGAAATGCGAGGAAGGAATGGAAAGCTTAATTGATGGAGACAATGATGAGGGGGAGAGACTGTATAAAGGGTGTAAAATAAAAAGTTGGAAGGAAGTGGAGAAGGGCAAAGAGACAGAGTAGGTCAACAATTGAAAGTAGAAACAGAAGGGATGTGAAGAAGTAGCAGGGGAGCGAGAAAGGTGGGACAAATGGGATTTAGAGGACGGAGAAATCCTTGAATTGAGAAGTGAAGGGAGAGGGAGATAGGATGGGATTAAGAGATTCAGGGTGATGGAATGCAATACAAGAAGAGCCGAGATGAAATATTACGTTTAGTGATATGAGAGTTTCTGTTCATCACACTTGTATTTTTAGTTGTTTTATCACGAGTTTTTAACACATTAAAATATAAACTTATGTGCAGCGATAATTCACGCACACGTTATATATATATATATATATATATATATATATATATATATATATATAT
>WNWK01028031.1:0-25751 GCA_009830355.1 Cherax destructor | reverse complement strand
TTTGTAGTCTTAAGCAGTAAAAACAACATTATACATCACGATAATGAACTACAATTACATATTCACTTTTATTTTTATAAGATCTTTTGGCTAAAAAAAAGTTGTTTGGCTTTTTGGGGGCTTCTAGGATTGTAACCCTATTTTTCCCATAAGTTTCATCAGTTCATTTAACACGATTTTACCTAACACGGTGTTTTCAGGAACGTAACTATCATGTTAACCCTTTCAGGGTCCAAGGCCATTTTTGGAAGGGGTGCACCAGTGTCCAAAAATTAAAAAAAAAAATCTTATTTTTTCTTATGAAATGGTAGAGAATCTTTTTCTGAAAGTAATAAAACAAAAAGTACGAAATTTGATTGAAAATTGACGAAATTATGCTCTCGCAAATTTTGATGTGTCAGCGATATTTACACATCAGCGATTTTGCCGACTTTGACTCCCATTTTAGGTTAGTTAGTTAAATATCTTTATTATGCACCCCATACCCATTCTGTGGGCGGTAGTCAAAAGATTACAGAGGTACATAATTGTTCCATTGACTGGACTCCAAAGTTTTGATAGCTGAACAAGTTACAGCGGTAATGAACTAGATCTGGTCACAATTATGACAAGTTACAAAGGTAATGAGCTCCAGGTAGAGCTGGTCACACTCATGACAAGTTACAAAGGTAATGAACTAGAGCTGGTCACAATCATGACAAGTTACAAAGGTAATGAATCATAATCACATCATATATAGTTACAATCATGAACAAATTACACATAAACACACACATATATATACATACACACACACACACATACAACAGGCCCAGTTTTCAATCGACATGTGCATAGGACAAAATGGTAATTATTATTATTATAATCAAATAGAAGCGCTAAACCACAGGGGTTATACAGCGCTGCAGGTTATTGTAGGATGCAGGGAGAGTGGGTTGTAAGAGGGAGATGGACGATTAGTAGGGTATGGAGTGCAAGATGACGGTGGATAGTGCAGGGGTGGAGGGTAGCAAGAGATCGAGATGGAAGGGACTGAGGGAGGTGCTAGAGGTATAATCTTCAGAGTTTGTGTAGTAAGTCAGTTTCTGTCAAAAAGTCAATGAGAGAGTCAGGATTAAAGGAGGGTCCATCTGCAAGAAGGGAAGGTAAAGAAAGGGCCGCAGAGCGAAGACGTCGTTGGAGGTAAATTCTGCGTGCTCGTTGATTGAGTGGGCAGTCCAACAGGATATGTCGAACAGACACTGGAACCTGACAATGCTCACAGAGAGGGGCAGGGAGCCTCTCCATGAGATACCCGTGAGTAAGACGAGTGTGGCCGATGCGAAGACGGGAGAGTGTAGTCTCCCAACCTCGACATTGGTGACAAGAAGGCCAGAAACCTATAACCGGTTTAATAGAATGAAGTTTGTTATTCAGCAGGTCAGACCAGCGTTGTTGCCAACGGGTGCGAAGGTGGGTAGCAATGACCGCAAAATAGTCCATGAAAGGAACACCTCTATATGAAACTGGAAGGTCATGTACTGCTGACCGCGCAGCAGTGTCTGCCTGTTCATTGCCCTGTACGTCAACATGACCAGGGACCCAACAAAAGACAATATCTTTATGCTTGCTAAAGATACGGCGTAACCAAAGGTGGATACGAAGAACTAGGGGGTGAGGTGTATCAATTTTACGGATAGCCTGTAAAGCACTAAGGGAGTCTGAAACGACCACAAATGGTGATACAGGCATAGATGCAATACGGATAAGTGCCACAAGAATGGCATATAATTCAGCCGTAAATATGCTAGCCGAGGGTAATAGATGCCCTCGTATGACGCTGTCCGGAAACACTGCTGCGAATCCGACGCCGTCAGATGAATTTGAACCATCGGTGTATACTGCGATGGCATGGGAATGAGAACTTAAATGGTCTAGAAAGAAAGAGCGAGAAGCCGCCGTAGGCAGTTGGGCTTTCGCACAAGGTAGAGGAATAGAACAGACACGGACAGCAGGAACTTCCCAAGGGGGTAGAGGAAAGGGTGAAGCCACATGAACATATAAAGGCGGAAGCTGAAGGGAAGACAAGAGTGAATGCAGACGAAGAGAAAAGGGACGAAGTAAACAGGGGCGACGAACAAATAACGAGCGTCTACTAACATCTGTGACAATCCTATACATGGAAGGATTGCGGAGGTCATGAGAGCGAACATAAAAAGCGAATGCAATGTGCATCGCGACGATCGGACAAGGATGGAATGTTCGCTTCTACATAGAGGCTCTCAACCGGGGAAGAACGAAAAGCACCAAGGCATAAGCGTAATCCCTGGTGATGGATGGGATTAAGGCTGGAAAGAGTGGCAGGAGAGGCTGCCGAATATATCTGGTCACCATAATCGAGTTTCGATAGAATTAGGGCCGAATGTAGACGAAGGAGAGTTCTACGATCAGCCCCCCATGAAAGATGTGCGAGGGTTTTAAGGAGGTTCAGCCGGCTATGACAAGTCGCCTTCAGAGATTTAATGTGAGGTTTCCAGGACAATCTGCGGTCAAACAGGAGGCCGAGAAACCTGACTGTATCACGTTCTGGGATACGTGAGCCGTATAGGTACAATGGATGATCAGAGACCACTGAACGTCTAGTGAACGTAATTTGATGAGTTTTGCCACTAGAAAGTTTAAACCCGTGAGTGGTGGCCCAATCAGAAACCCAGTTGATGGCATGCTGGAGGGAAACTGCAATGAGGTGACAGTCAGCACCTGCACAAGCTATAGCAAAGTCATCCACATAGAGCGATGACCAAATATTGGATGGGAGAACAGATGCCAGATTATTTATAGCAAGCAGAAAAAGTGTTGTGCTCAGAACACATCCCTGGGGGACACCTTCAGCTTGGACAAATTCCGGGGAGAGTTCATTACTAACCCGGACCCGGAAATGTCTGTCAGTTAAGAAAGCCTTAAGAAAGAATGGTAGGTTGCCTCGGAGGCCTAAGGAGTGGGCCTGGGCCAAGATATTATATCTCCAAGTTGTATCATAAGCCTTCTCAAGGTCGAAAAAGATAGCGATAACCGAATGGTTATTCGCAAAGGCATTACGAATATACATATCCAAGCGCAGCAAGGGGTCAATGGCAGAACGGCCCTTACGGAAGCCATACTGACTAGGGGAGAGACTATTGTGAGTCTCTAAATACCACATCAAACGTCTATTAACTAGACGTTCCATCACCTTGCAAACTGCACTGGTAAGAGCGATGGGACGGTAGTGAGAGGGATCACGTCCCGTAGCACCTGGTTTTCGAAAAGGGAGAACAATAGCAGACTTCCACAGCTGGGGAATAACTCCTTGCGACCATATAAGATTAAAGAGTCGTAAGAGGACAGTAAGAGCAGACTGATGTAAATGCTGTAGCATACGAATATGTATGCCGTCTGGCCCAGCTGCCGATGATCGGCAAGCAGAGAGTGTTGCCTCCAGTTCTTGAAGGGTAAAAGGCACATTATAGGATTCTTCTCTAAGAGAAGAAAAATCTAAGGGCTTTAACTCGCTGGCAGACTTAGAAGAAAGGAGGGGCATAGATGGAGCCCCTGAGAAATGCGGACGAGATGATTACCAATTTCAGTGGCAACGGCAAGAGGGTGTGCTATATCGACACCAGCAACCTGAAGAACAGGAGCCGGGTCGGGGGAGAATTTACCACTCAATTTCCGCACTTTCTTCCAGACTGCACTCATCGAGGAAGCCGAAGTGACAGTAGAAACGTAATCTCGCCAGCAAGTGCGTTTAGCATCACGTATGACACGGCGAGCAATAGCTCTCTTCTGCTTGAAATCAAGGAGTCTCTCTGTGGTTCTGTTATACCGATACCTGCCCCATGCAGCGCGTTTCAAACGCACTGCCCGAGCACAAGTAGGAGACCACCAAGGCACGCACTTCTGAGGATGCTTGCCCGAGGTTTGGGGAATAGAATGTGAAGCCGCTGTGAAGATGGAGGACGAAAAGAGATGTAAAACCTCATCAATGGAGGACGAGGCAGGAACCTCATGAAAGGCAGTAAGATGTGCGTAAAGGTCCCATTTCGCCCGGTCAAATTGCCAGCGTGGGCAATGAGGAGGTGGAGAAAACAGAGGGGACTTTAGAATGATTGGGAAATGATCGCTGTCATGTAAGTCCGGGAGGACAGACCAGGGGAAGTCAAGGACAGTTGATGAAGAGCAGATGGAAAGATCGATGCAGGAGAAAGAATGAGTTCGGGGATCAAAATGGGTAGGAGTACCCGTATTTAAAACATGGAGGGGAAGAGAAGCAAGAAATGCCTCCAACTGAATGCCACGGGAGTCACAGTGCGACCCTTCCCAGAGAAAGTGGTGCGCGCTAAAATCGCCAAGTAATAGAAGGGGTGGCGGTAAGGAAGAAACCAGAAAATCAATATCTGGGATAGACAATGCCCGCGAAGGGGAGAGATATAAAGAACAGAGTGTATACCACTTATTCAAGTGGATACGGGCTGCGGTGTAATGTAAGGAAGAAGGGACATAGAGCTGACGGTATGGAACACCAGTGCGTATAAGAAGAGCACTTTCGTTAAAGGTTCCATCGGAAAAAGGATCTGATGAATATAACAAATTATAGCCTGAAAAGGGCCTGATAACAGTGGATTGTAATTTGGGTTCTTGCAAACAGACCCCAATAGGGGAAAATTGGGAGAGCAACACCTGAAGCTCATCCCTGTTACCCCTGAGGCCTCGGATATTCCACTGCAAATAAGCCATGATTTATGGAGAAAAAGATAGAAGTGGAAGTGAGAGGAAGCTATGGACTAGGGTTAGAAAAGTCCACGTGTGGAGGCAGCAGAAGACCTGTAATCAGAGAGGGAGGAGGACGTTGTGAAGGAAGGGGGGGTTGAGACGAAGAGAGATGAGGAACCTCAGATGGAGTAGTGTCCATCATCGGCCCAGTCTCTGAAATATATTCTGCAATAGCTTCCAGTGTTTCGGAAGTCAAAGATGCAGAATGGGAGACTACATTAGAAATGGAAGAAACTATCGGGGAGTCTATAGACTGTACTAAAGTAGAGGACGAGGAGGTAGAAGAGGAAACTGTCATAGGGACTTGGGAGGGGACAGGGGATGAAGGTAGTGTATGAGGAGGAGGATGAACCTCCACACACATTACAGAACTAGTCGGAGGTGAAGAACCTGGCAATAGGGATTTTTTGCCGGGCTTATAAGAGGGGGGGCGCTGAGGTTTAGGTGTAGGACGAGGACGTGTAGACTCAGAACTGTGCGAGTGAATAGAGGAAGGAGTGTGGATAGTATGGGCAGCCGAGGTAGGGACCTCGGAGCCAAGAACATCAAAAGGATTCGAGACAGGGGTGACTGAGGATGAGGCGACCACAGAGGAAGCCGTGGAAGTTGGGACCCCAGAAGCGGGGCGACGTTTAGCAATGCGAGAATAGGAAATACGGGGAAGTTTCCCTTGAAGGCGAAGATGAGAGACAGCCATAGCGTATGAGAAGCCTTCCGCCTCTTTGAGACAACGGATTTCCCGCTCATTCAGGTAAACCTGACAACGGCGAGAATATGAAGGATGTGCCTCATGACAGTTAAGGCAAGAGGGAGGTAGAGTACAAGAAGAACTGGCATGGTCGTCAGCACCACAGACTGGGCATTCGGCCATGGACCTGCAATATTTTGCTGGATGACCAAAACGCCAGCAGTTTCTACACTGCTGCGGTGTAGGGGTCACCTTTCGAACTTGTAAACGTTGACCTGCAATGTAGACCGAAGGTGGCAGTTCTCGGCAGTCAAACGTTAAACGAGCTATATTGCAAGGATAACGTCTTCGCTTATTGGCTGGGAGGACAAAAGTGTCAACTTTAAGGATAGGGAGTTCCTGGAGCTCAAGCTGCTCGAAAATGTCATCACCACATGTCTGGAAATTCCGTTGGAGAATGGTGTGGGGCAAAATGACAGAACCACAACAAGAATTGAGGGAATGGTGCTTGTCAATAGTAACAGGAGTAGTATCAATAGTTGTAAGAAGAGAAAGATCGCGAGCTTGGCCAGCATTCTGGACCGTGGTGATGCGAGTGCCGCTCTTGAGAGTGTGAAATGAGATGTTTTGACCAACATGGCGTAGCAGAGCCTTACCAATACTATGGTCTGAAAGATAGGTATTAGGAGAAGTTGGTCGAAGAGTAAAAAACTTTGTCCATTGAGTAGTTTGAAACAGAGTTTAAGGGGAGTGCGTGACGAGCTTGTCGTTTCTGAGATGAACGAGAAGAAAGTGTCGAATCGTCATGTGTGGGTCTTGGTCGTTTGGGTGTGGGACCAGGGGTGGTCCGATGTGAGACGGGCGAGCGATTCGAAAATTGCCGCACCGTCGAAGGAGAAGCCGGAATCAAGGTCAGAGAAGAGCGAAGGTCAGATGTATCGAAAGGGCCAGTCGGGTCCCTGGGACCTGAAGCAGGTGACGAACTGGCACCTGCTTCAGGTACAGGGGTATTAGGGTTGTCCAAAGAGTTATCCGTTATCAAGGTAGGGTCAAAACTAGGTGCGGTATCAAGGGGCCCGGGGGTAGAGTCACGGATTAGGGCATCCATGGTTAGGTTACTTCTTTCTTTTTGTTTTTAAGAAAAAAAAAGAAAGAAGAAAAGAAAATAAAAATAAAAAAAAAAGAATAAAAAAAAGAGGGGAACGTGGAGGAATAGCTCCTAGGAGGAATGAAAGGGGCGTAAATCCCCCTCCGTGCCCAAGAGGACCTCAACACCGCAAGTAGTGCAGATGCTGCATGGAACCCGTGCCATACCCTACCCTTCATGCCAGTAAACCAGCAATCCGGGATAGCAACCTCACATCCACCGAGCCACCTCGGCGGACAAAAGAGAGGGCGGCCGGATATCCGCCACAAAGCATACCGTCTTCGGCCACCACCCCCGGAATCCGAAAGGTGGCCTCCAGAGATACACCCGTCGCCCGAAAGATACCCAAGGCCACCCCCCGGGAGACCGGAGAGGGATTGGGACATCCCCAGGCGATCCAGATTCCACGGCAAACTACACCACCGCCAAGAACCTCAACGGAATAGGAATGGACCACGGTACCCTTCCCCCTACCTAGGAACTAGAATGCCTGTGGAGAGAAGCTCCCAGGGTAAAAATGGGAAGGAAATAAGGGAGGGATGAGGAGGAGGGGGAGGAGGAAAGGGAAAAGGGAGGATGGGGAAGATGGGAAAGGGAGGGGGATTGGGGGGTAATTAGGTTCGGTCTGAGGAAGAAGACCAAAAGGTCCAATTCCTCAGACCGATAGCCTCTTTACCTCGTCAAGGAGCCCCCCTTAAAGAGGACAAAATGGTAATAAATACACATACATACACACACACACACGTGGCAATGCTTTATTTACAGGGAGCAAAGTCAGGGTATTTTTCCAGAATGGTCTGTAATATACCACTGTGGATAAAATACTTTGACATATCTTGAATATTTCTGAGTGAGTTGTCTCTGAATTCATTAATTTTATCACACTCCAGTACATAATGACGCAGGGTGTGACAATAATCCAACTGGCAAAGTTTACATTTTGTTTGGTCTACATCTGGTGGTGGTGATTTAACCTGCCAAAGATACTTGTAACCCAGCCGGAGGCGGGCGGTAATGACATCCAAGTGTCTGCTTATTTTGTTGGATGCACCATAGACATGTGGCTCCTCCTGCATGATAGAATGATGATAGATGGACTGACTGGTGTCAATCTCCCTGAGTCTTAAGTCAATAAAATTCAGTTGAAGTTCTTTTCGTATTATTGTTCTCAAACTGCTAACTGACAAGCCAAGATTGTAATCTACCCCCTCTTTGAAAGCATAAAACTTAGCCAATTTATCAGTTCTATCATGCATCTGAAGACTAATGTGAGATGGAATCCACAGCATGTGCACTCTGACTACTATCCACAATCCTACCATACCTGTGTCTGGCTTCTGACACAAGCATGCTTCAAGTTATACTTGATGAGTTGAGAGCATTTATGGATGACAGAGAATCAGTTACAATTAGAGAGTCAACCTTAGATATATGGATGCATTTGAGTGCAAGGAGTATGGCAAACAGTTCTGTCTGAAGGGTAGAGGCCCAGTTATTGATGCGTGCTCCAATTTCTTTAAGAGAGCCATCGCTCTGTATGACAACGGCAGAACTACCAGCTGCACCAGTGGATTGGTGAACAGAACCATCAACGTAAATAATTTGTGAGAGAGTGTGCTGTTTGGCTAAATTATCAATACAGCTTAAGGCATCATGTTTTGCTTCAAGGCGAAGCTTTTTTGTGATTTAAGAAGTAGTTTGGAGTGGGGTAATATTCCATGGAGCAGAGAAGTGCCGCTGTTGCCTTACTTGCCACAGATCATGTATCTGATTCATGCGGAGGTCGGTTCCAGTTTTTTTGATCCATCTGGAGGGATGTTCACCAGTGCTGAGGAAAGTTTGGAGGGCTTCTGTGCAGGGGTTTGAATGGGCTTGCATGAGCATATTAATCCCAATTAGGATATTTCTTTCAGTAACACGATCTCTGATGCTTGGAATATCAAGTTCTTTCTGCATATTTAAAATTTTGGCAGTACAAGGGCATCCTAAAATGATCCTCATTGCTTTGTTCTGCAGTTTTTCCAGCCCTCCAAACTTCCAGTCAGACACAAGAGCAAGTAGTGGCGCAGCATAACCAACCAATGATCTAATACAGTGGACCCCCGAGTTTCGTAAGGTTCTTATTTCGTAAACATCGTGTTTCGTAAGCTTTTCGATTTCGAGAATCGTAAAATGGCTCGTGTTTCATAACGTATTAGACCTGTCTGCCTGCTCCGCCGCCAGTGAAGCGTTGTTTACCATTGAGAGAACATTACCTAGCGTGCTCTTTCAAACATTCACACTACATTTGGTGTTTTTTTTGGTGGTTTAGTGACTGTCACTGTGAAATAAGTCACCATGGGTCCAAAGAAGCTTCCTAGTGGCACCCCTGTGGTAAAGAAAGTGAGGAACACCATCGAACTGAAGAAAGAGATTATAGAAAATATGAGTGGCGTACGTCTGAGTGATCTTGCCAGGATGTACAACAAAACCCCTTTTACTATCAGGTCTATCCTGGCAAAGAGAAATGAGATCAAGGAAGCTAATGTTGCAAAAGGGGTTGATATGTTAACGAAAAATAGATCGAAAACAGTGGATGAGGTTGAGAAGTTGTTGGTGTGGATCCATGAAAAACAGAGAGCGGGTGATAGTGTTTCCATTGCGAAAATTTGTGAAAAGGCAAGGAAGTTACACGCAGATCTTGTCAAGACAATGCCTGCAACCAGTGGTGAGGCAAGTGATTTTAAAGCCAGCAAAGGCTGGTTTGACAGGTTTAAGAAATGTAGTGGCATACACAGTGTTGTGAGACATGGTGAGGCAGCCAGCTCAGACAAACGTGCAGCTGAAAAATTTGTGCATGAATTCCAGGGGTTCGTAGAGGCTGAACAATTCCTCCCCCAACAAGTGTTTAACTGTGATGAAACAGGCCTGTTTTGGAAGAAAATTCCCAACAGGACCTACATTACTCAGGAGGAAAAGGCACAGCCAGGACACAAGCCTATGAAAGACAGGCTAACTCTCATGTTTTGTTCTAATGCTAGTGGGGATTTTAAAGTGAAGCCTTTACTGGTGTATCACTATGACAGACCCTTCAAGAATCACAGTGTTGACAAGAATAATTTGTGTGTGCATTGGAAGGCTAACACCAAGGCATGGGTCACTATGGAGATTTTCAAGGAATGGGTGACTGGAGTGTTTGGCCCTACTGTGAAGAAATACCTCTTGGAAAAGAAATTGCCACTCAAGTGCCTCCTGATACTGGACAATGCTCCTGCTCACCCTCACAACTTGCAAGAGTGTTTGTCTGACAAGTTTAATTTCATCAGAGTGAAGTTCTTGCCTCCTAACACCACTCCTCTCCTCCAGCCCATGGACCAGCAGGTCATTTCCAACTTCAAGAAACTGTACACCAAAGCACTATTTGAAAAGTGCTTTGAAGTGACCTCGGACACTGAGTTGACCCTAAGAGAGTTCTGGAAAGATCACTTCAACATTGTGCAATGCATACACCTTATGGGTAAGGCTTGGGAGGGAGTGACTTCCAGGACTTTGAACTCTGCTTGGAGACCATTGTGGCCAGGTTGTGTCCAACAGAGGGATTTTGAAGGATTTGAGGCTGACCCTGATGACCCTGTGCCTGTTGTGGACTCTATTGTAGCATTGGGGAACAGCCTGGGGTTGGAGGTGAGTGGTGAGGATGTGGAAGAGTTGATGGAGGCCCACAGGGTAGAGCTAACAACTGAAGAGCTTCATCTGAAACAGCAACAGACCACAGCTGAGGTTATTGCTTCAAAGGAGGAGGGTGAGAGACAGAAGGAGGTGCCCTCTTCAGTGCTTAAGGAGATGTGTACAAAGTGGAATGAGTTGCAGACATTTGTTGAAAGACACCACCCTGAGCAAGCTGAAATGAGCCTTCTGTGCAGCCACTTCAGTGACAGAGCCATGTCGCACTTCAGGAAAGTGTTGAAGGGTCGCCAGAAACAGAGGACTCTGGACAGTTACTTTACCAGGCAGGGGTCTGGTGACTCTCAAGCTGGTCCTAGTGGCATTAAAAGACCAAGAAGGGAAGTAACCCCAGAGAGGGACTTGTTACCTGAAGTCCTTTTGGAGGGGGATTCCCCTTCCAACCACTAACTCCCTGCCCCTATCAGCAACTCTACCTTCCAGATGCCTGCAACTCTTCAATACAGGTAAGTAAATGTATGTATGTATGTATGTATGTATGTATGTATATATATGTATATGTATGTATATATATATTTTATATATATATATATATATATATATATAATATAGTATATATATATTGTTTTTAATTTAGTATGTGAATATTTTTTTGTGGAACGGATTAATTGTATTTACATTATTTCTTATGGGAAATAATGGTTCGAATTTTGTAAACTTCGTGTTAAGTACTAGCTCCTGGAACGGATTAATTACGATACTCGGGGGTCCACTGTATAAGCAAGATACATCATTTTCACAATTTTAACATTAGCACCATACCTGGGATGAAACCCTGCCACAACTCTAAGTGCTCTCAGCCTTTCTTTGTATTGACGACAAAGTCTCGTTACAACAGGTCCAAGTAGTGGGACCTCAAAGCCTAGATATCTGTATCTGTTTACATATTCTAGAAGAGACCCATCATGCAACTGGATCTGGCGAACTGTGCGTCTCTGTCGAGGAGGAAGCCTATTGAGTATCTTTGTTTTATCAGTAGAGATTATCAACCCCAGGTCCTGACACGAGGCTAGTACATGGTTAAGGATGTTTTGGGTGTTGGAGAATCCGGTGGTGTGAATCATTATATCATCAGCAAAACTGATCATATAATGATGGGGCTGGCTAGGCATAGCATTAAGTAAGGCATTAAGTAGAATATTGAATAGAGTGGGACTGAGCACACCTCCCTGTGGGGTTCCTAATTCAAAATCTTTAGTTATACTTCTATGCCCATGGAACAACACAGAAGACTTTCTGTTGGACAGTTAGCCTTTAATCCAGCAAAGAAGCCATCCTCCAACATCCATTCTGGCAAGTTCACTAATGATTACATGTCGGTTGGCAACATCAAAAGCAGATTTAAGGTCAAGGAAGGTAGTGTATGAGCTGTCAGTGTGCAGAGTGAAAAAGGTGGCTATGCAATGGTGCACACTCCTTCCATGCATGAAACCATGCAACCGGGGGGACAAAAAATGTTTAATTCTGTACATGAGACGATTAAGAATCATCCTCTCAAATGTTTTACATAAGCAGCTAGTAAGAGATATTGGGCGAAATGAATTTTGTTGATTGGGCTTAGGAATGGGAATGATGAGGCTGTTGGTCCAAGATTTAGGGAGCTCCCCAGTTACATAGCTCATGATGTATAATTCGAGTAAAGGATTGCCTGGTACTCGACACAGCAATCTTAGTACAGTGGACCCTCGGTTAACGAATACCCCGGAAATCGTGCAATTATGTAAGTATAATTTTGTAAGTTCTTGTGGAAGTGTATTTTTGGGGGTCTGAAATAGACTAACCTACGTGAAATTTTTCCTTAAGGGAGTAAATTCGTTCGGTAATGGCACTTGAGCAGACTTCAGGAGTGAAGTTTTTACGAAACTCGGGGGTCCACTGTATATTGTAGGTAATATCATCCTCACCAGGCGATGTGGAGTTGCCCTTAGTTAGTGCTGCATCAAGTTCAAAGTCAGTGAAAGGAATGTTACAGTCATCTTCCTTGCTGAGCATAAAACAAACAAGTCTCTCCCTAGCATCATATTTGTCATTTAATTTCGCCTGTGTGGTACTGGGAAGATTTTCATAGCTTGATGTAACAGCCCAAGCACTGACTAGCTCATTCGCCCTATGTAAGGGATGAGGGTGCGCAATCTGACCAGTTCTGTTACCCTTAATTCTATGTCCCTCCATGCTCGGCTAAGTGGGGTGTGAGCATTGAGACCATTGACAATTTTTTCCCAGTCAGTTTGCCGCAGCCCTGTCATATGCTCTCTGGCAGCAGCAAGGGCAGTTTGAAAGAGCTTCAGCATTCCAGGGGTACGATGTTTTCTATAGGCTAGGCCTAGTCTGCGAGCAGTACGTTTCAGTGTTCGAAGTTTAAGATCATTGTAATAAGTATGTATTATAGGAGGTATGATTGTTATGGAAGTTGGTTGGGTTAAGAGTGCCAGGAGGTTTTTGAGGCGGCTCTAAGTAGTTCTGAATACTGCTCACAAGGTCATTGTTAAAGGTCTCAATAGAGGAACACTCATAGGAATTATACCAGTCAGTCACATGTGCAACAAAGTCCTCATGTTGATCAGGGGAAACATTAAAACGTTTCCGTTTGAATATTCCACCAGGAAGGATAGTATTACCTATATCTAGTGAGGTTAGCCTTGGGAAATGGTCTGATGATATATCTGATACAATGGTAGACTCACAGCTGGCAGAAGTAATGTTGAAGCCAAGACACAGATCAAGGATGACTCCATAGATATGTGTGGGTTCAATTTTGACGTTTTAGAGCGGTTTGAGTGCTTTTCTGGCAAAACTCATTTTTCAGCTAAAATACTTTTAAATAGAATTTCTACTGCAATTGAAATTTATGGGAAAAGTAAGCAAAATTTAATTATTTTCTTTTAGGAAGCTTACATGCATTTCTAATACATAGTGATTTATCCAAAAACTCAGTTACAGTGGTACCTTGACTTTCGAGTTTAATTCGTTCCTTGACCTAGCTCGTAACTCAATTTAGGTCACCTACAATTTGCACATTATCATGACTATTTAACAGTGACAACAGTTGGTTACCATTACGATTACCAAACTGTGAGCTTCCAATGCTTTTGTGTCTTGCATTATAATCTCCAATGATAAGAGTAGGCTCAGACTGAGCACAAGTTGGGAGCTCCAAGCAATTGAACTTATCAGCAGGAGCATACAAATTAAATATATTGAGAGCAGAGTTCCCAATATAAATCCTAACACCATGGTATTGCAGTCCCTCTGTTTTCTTATGTGTGAGAAGTTGATGGGGAAGTGATTTTTTAATAAATAGAACACAAGAGTTAGTAGATTTGAGGTTATATGCAACAAATGATGGCAATTTAGGGGGCTGGGATTTTTCAGGGACTCTGCACTCTTGTAGACACACAATATCAATGGGTTCGGTGGTTACTTTATGATGAAGGTCAAGAAGTCTTTTTCTAAGTGATGCAATATTCCAGCTAAAAATATTAAGTTTATACGAGGACTGATCCATTATAGAAGTCCTGGAATCTGGCTTAGTTTCTCAGCATAATGAAAAAATTGTTCATATAAAGAGCAGACCTTATCAATGTCAGCAGTGTTACCCTGGTCCATGAGTTTTCTGAGTGCACGTCCAGTTGTGAGGCCTCGTGGGAGTCTTTGTTTACACAGAGCACGACGCTGTTCATGTGTGAATGTATGATAGGTGGCACTACCACTCACATTCCCTCCTCCACTAGCATTACACACATCACTATAACTGTCATCACCAACACCACTACCAACATTGTGTTCATTACATTTATCAGCAGTGCTATATTCAACATTAATGTCAATATGGTTAACATCATCACACTCGGCATCAACACTTATATTACACTCATAACTATTACTAACATCAAAGACAACACTGCCCTCAGCATGATGCTCACTATAGTTATCAACACAGCTGTTGGGTTCGTCATTGCCGTAATTAAGGACACCACCACCACCTTGTTCATCAGCCTTACACTCGCTTTCAGAATTTGTGACAATCTTGCTATTGGTACACTCTACACATCTTTCTTTGTGCTGCTCAAGTTGTTGCTTCAGGAGAAATTGCTGTCTCTCCAGTAGTCCTATGTGGGACTTGAGGTTGTATACCACACGAGCAAGACTAGGAACATCTGGAGACGTGAAGCCCCGGTCAGCTGAGCTCTGTGGCTGACTGTCAGCTGACTCAGCTAGACTGGTATTGACAGCAGACGTGATGGAGCTCTGTTGATGTGCTTCCCAGGTGAAGTGCTCAACCCCATTGTATGAGGGCAGGCATGAGCCAGTATTCAGACTCCAGGTATCTGGTAGGCCTGGGGGGTCATATTGGGAGGTGCAAGGTGAGGTGCTGTTGGCTGCGATGTGGGCAGCCCTCACACTGCAGTCAGCATGAGCTGCTGTGACTCCTGAAGTCTTACAATTGATACATCGTTTATCAACAGTCTGGTGCTGTTTGATCAAATCATAACACCGTTCAGAAGAATGAGCATTGGCACACACTGCACACCAGTGTGACTTAGCTGGGCATTTCCTGGCAATGTGGCCCCAATGTTGACACTTATAACATGGACGTTGAGGAGGTCTGTACAATGCAATGTTATAGCACCTGTTGAGGGCAGCACGGGAGTGAATATAGTGTGGGAAAGTTCCCTGGCCAGTCCACTTAGCTAATATCAGATCACTGGGAAGTCGACGAGGGCTTGCAACTTGCTCTGACACCAGATATTTAGGATTCAAGTGCTTGTTGACGTTGTATATGACAATGAGCACTTTAGGTGCCCTAGGTGGGGCAGCTCGGAGTTTGATGTTGGCATATTCTTTAGCTAGAAGTTTGTCTATAAATGTTGAATCATTAGGCACAAATATGTAGTTATCCTCATCATGGAGAAACTTGATCGTTTTCTCTGGGTTGTCTACACTAGCTTTGTAAAACCAATTACACTTACTCTCTTGATCAGTGTTGTTAGGGAAATCTAACCTGACAGCTTTGGGAGGGTGCGCACCCCCTGTATTGCTTGCAGCAAGCTTTCTCTGGAAGCCTCGTTCCTTTTTCCGAGTGTGTTTACTAAGGTATGTTTCAAATCTGCCGTCATCAGGATTTATGTCATCAAGGCCATCAACTATACTCATAGCTGACACAGCAGTTTCACACTGGCGATGGGTTAAAGGATACCGGTGTATAGGAGGGTCAAGGGACATTCACCTCACTAGACAAAAGCAATATGGGTGTCAGTGGCCTGCAGGTCTTTTCAAGGTCATTAACTGGGCCACAGTCTTATGGAGAGTTACCAAACACTGCAATACTCGTTAATTACTCCAAACTACAGCACTTAACAAATAATCAAAAACAATTTACACTATATAGGTAGAAATATAATGATTGCAAATTGTTACTATTACAATCTTAGCTAGGCACTAAACCCACTAGATGAGATGGCAAGGAAAATAGATGTTAACAGGCTGACTCTTGCATATCACAGTTGAAAGGTAACCGAATTACTCAAGAAAGTATTCATGAAACTGAACATCATGCAAGAGTAAGCTTGTTCACAGTAAAAGCAATAATTTTATACCTGAACAAAATTTACTTAATGTTATAAAAATAGCATAAGTTACACACTCACAGCACAGATGAATAGTGCCATTTGAAATATTAGGCCAATTACATTATTCCAGTCGACCAAATTCTTAGCTATTTCACTAGTATTACTTCTATTCTATCGATTGAGCACAAGAAATCACCCAGTCAACTGTTTCAACTACAAAATAAAGTGATTGGAAAATGGTAATTTAGCTAATTTAACTCCAAGTTCAAAATATTCCAATTTCAAAATAGGGTGCAGAATAAACAATGCAGGCATTCCTGGCACTAAACTAACATTTCCTCTGTTCACTAGTTACGTTTTCAGTCTTTACAAATGAATTCCATTTCTAATTTTTATTTACATAATGAATTTTTTTCAAATAAAAAAATGGAAGATTTACTGTAATGCAATAATGTAATAATTGTACAAATAATATCACCACATTTGTGAATGTATATTAGACCCACCAGCTGGCGAGTATTAGACGTGTGAGGTCATTTGTTTACTCTTGAACATCGGCAAAAATTTAACATTTCTGCTATTTTGAGCTCAGTTTCAAGCCATTTCCAGTTCTAAAACCAATCAAAATCATCTCTATATATCTGTAGTATATCTTCCATTCTATCAAATGAGACCAAGAAATCGCAAATACAACTATAAAAAGTATACGAAAAAACACTGCAAAGTTACTGTTTTAATCAAAAATTACGGTTTCAGTTTTTTTCTCTCATTATGCACTGTGTGCTGCAGGATTTGTTTTATGTGGTGCACACTTACCACATAGATGTATTCTCTCATATCTAGGCCCAAATTTACCACTCAAAGCTTATTCGAGTGAGCTGAGCCCATGACATTGAACTACGGTTTGGACCCTGAAAGGGTTAAATGACGGTCTACTGTACATACTGGTGTCTAACACTAAGATAAAATTTTAGGTAATTGAGTGTCCTCTTACCCTGTAATGCTCTAGTTTTAAGTGCAAGATATTGTGGTCTACTGTATCAAAAGCTTTCTGTAGGTCTATGAAGAGCCCCAGAGGATATTCATATTTTTCAAGTGCTGTTAGTTTGATATCTTTATTATGCACCCCATACCCATCCTGTGGGTGGTAGTCAAAAGATTACAGAGGTACATAATGGGTCCAGGGACTGGGCCCCAAAGTTTTGATAGCTGAGCAAGTTACAAAGGTAATGAATCATGTAAGTAAATTTACTTACTTACGTTCATACAGTAGACCCTCATTTAGCACGACTTTATGTTGCACGATTTGGGTATTACACGATTGAAGAATTGCTGCACATTTTTATCTAACACGACATAAACTTGATATTACACGATTCGCTGGAGGTGAAAGTGCAGGACGACAATAATCGCGAAGCTCGCTGTGTTTATTTACATAACATTTTCTCATTTTCATTGCATTTTGATAAATCTTTGAACACAAAAAAAGAGGTAAACATAAGTGACTGACTGACTTGACTGAATGACTTACTGACTTACTGAATGACACTTGATTTGACTGACACTGAACTTGACTGACTGATACTTAGTTAGACACTCTAGTACAACCATCGACTTCAGTACCAGAACCTCTACCATCCACCTCAGCCCAGTAGGGCCACAGCATAACTCTCCACTCTCTTTACAATCATCCACAAACATCATTACCCACAATTTAAGGTAAGAAATACTATTATTTTTATTACATTTGTAGTCTTAAGCAGTAATATATCACGACAATGAACTAGAGGTCTCCCTCAACATTCACGTTTTCCACTTTCACGGGCTTCACACATTCGCTAATTCCCGGCCGCCAAATTCCCAGCCACCAAATTCCCTGCCACCAAATCATATTTAAGTTTCCTGCCACCCGAGCATCCCTACTACCCTCCCCCCGACCTGGCAGCCAGCCCGCCCACCACTCACTCATTGAGTGTTTTGTTTGTTCATTATTTGTTATTAAACTACAGTATAACATGTATGTAGTACAGTAGATCGTCATTTAGCACGAGATTATCTTGCACGTTATGGGTATTGCACGATTGAAGAATTGCGGAACATTATTATCTAACACGACGTAAAATAATATTACACGGTTCGCGGGAGGGGAAAAATTTTTGAACGCACGGTAGCCCACGGTGGGTTAAACCATTGAGTCAGTGGGGGTCCTACTGAGGGTGGCTGACGAGAGAAGTGTTTTGTGGAAGAAAATGCCAACACAAACTTATATCAGTCAGCAAGAGAAAAGTGCACCAAGCTTCAAGACAGCAAAGGATCGCTTCACCTTGCTCCTTTTCGGTAATGCATCAGGTGATTTCAAGTGTAAGCCCAATCCTTGTGCTTAGAGAAAAAGGGAATTTGTTTTTCCTTCCCACAAACTAAGTTTATTCAGATACACGGGGCCAGGAGCTGAGTCTTGACCCCTGCAACTACAATTAGGTGAGTACAGTTTCATTGATTATCATACATAGCAGCATATGTGTAGAGAACCTAGGATAACCCAAAAAAAGTCAGACAGAATTGAAATAAGTCACTCTGACTTTTTTGGGTTATCCTAGGTTCTCTACACATATGCTGCTATGTATGATAATCTTCGTAACTGTATCTGTGTATACCTGAATAAACTTACTTATAGTTTGCGGGAAGGAAAAACAAATAACCATTCCAACAAGCAGCCGCCTTGTTGTGGTTCAGGGGACACCACCCACCTTACCCAGCCACCCCGGACCCCACCATCCCAGCATTTGTACGTATTTCATACGCATCAAAAAAAAGTCCTCTGCTACAAGCCAGCTGTGTTTGTGAAGAATGAGAGAGAGTGAATTGTGTTTTGATCTTTAAATTACTATATCTTGTATCTGTCAAGCAATCATGACACCCAGTAGACATACCAGTGTTGCTCAAAGTGGCAAGAAAAGGTATAAGCATTTAAGTCTTAGAATTAACAAAAAAACAAAGATATTAGACAAGACATAACCCGTGGCCGTAATGAAGTGTTACTTTGTACACATAAAAAGAGGTAAACATAAGTTTGTGTGACTGACTGACTGACTTACTTGACTGACTTACTGAATGACTTACTGAATGGCTTGACTGACTTACTGAATGGCTTGACTGACTTACTGAATGACTTACTGAATGGCTTGACTGACTTACTGAATGGCTTGACTGACTTACTGAATGGCTTGACTGACTTACTGAATGGCTTGACTGACTTACTGAATGGCTTGACTGACTTACTGAATGACTTACTGAATGGCTTGACTGACTTACTGAATGGCTTGACTGACTTACTGAATGGCTTGACTGACTTAATGGTTTGACTGACTTACTGAATGACTTGACTGACTTACTGAATGACTTGACTGACTTACTGAATGACTTGACTTAGACACTCAGTACAACCATCGACTTCAGTTCCACAACCTCTACTATCCACCTCAGCCCAGTAGGGCCACAGCATAACTCTCCACTCTCTTCACAATCATTCACAAGCACCAGCACCCACAATTTAAGGTAAATACTATTATTTCTGTTACATTTGTAGTCTTAAGCAGTAAAAACAACATAATACATCACGATAATGAACTACAATTACATATTCACTTTTATTTTTGTAAGATCTGTTGGTCTAAAAAAAACTTGTTTGGCTTTTTGGGGACTCCCAGGAACGTAACCCTATTTGTCCCATAAGTTCTTTTAATTATATAACAAAATTATCTAACACAACATTTTCAGGAATGTAACTACTGTGCTAAATTACGATCTACTGTACTATATAGTACAATATTTTACTATGTTTTCATGTTTTATGATTGTTCATTGTTCAATAGGTTAAGGAAGCAGTATTTCCCTACAATATATTGTAGGGAAGTAAATAATGAATGTATTAAATAAAGGTTATATATCTATTATATTTATTCCAAACTGATATCAGAAACACGATAAATACCCTAGAACTGTAATAAAGACGCTGAAATGAATAATATATTCCATATTATATGAGTGGGGTAAGAGAGCAGGCAGGCCGCCACTCATAAGAGATGTTTACATCAGGGTAAACATGCCTAAATCACTCTTGTCATAAGAACAAATGCAAAAATAGCATTTATTATTTTTAGAATAATAATAATTTATAATAATTGATCTGGAGCACTTTAAATGTCATCAGTATTTGGTAGCTGACATTTAGAGCACTCCACAGCAATTATTATTATTATTATTATTATTATTATTATTATTATTTCCCTACAATATATTGTAGGGAAATAATAATAAATAATTATAATTAATAATAACTCTACACATATGCTGCTATGTATGATAATCTATGTAAATGTATTTGTGTATACCTGAATAAACTTACTTACTAATTGCTTGTTTACCCTGATGTAAACAACTCTGAGTGGCGGCCTGCCTGCTCCTCTTACCCTTCTCATATAATATGGCATATATTATTATTCATTTCAGCATCTTTATTACAGTTCTAGGGTATTTATTGTGTTTCTGATATCAATTTGGAATAAATGTAATAGATAGATAACTTTTATTACTAATATTAGTGTAATTACACAACATTTTATTAGAGCTAAGGCTAGCATCCACCACCCTTGACGACTCACCAGACACTGCTCACCTCTCCCTCCCTCCCTCCAATAGCTCCTCCCACTTTGTAACGATGTTAGATGGTGAATTTAATGTATTTTTCTGTAAGCTTAACTCGTTGTATGTGTATTTTACTTTTTTATTGTTTTCTGTAATATATGAGTTATGCAAATTAAAATAAAGTTATCAAGTTGGAGTTTCATTTTTTTTCTAATGTATACATATTTAATTCAACATTTGGCATCATTACAAAGTGGGCGGAGCTACAGCAGAGGGAGAAGAAGCAGTGTGTCAGTAACTCTTGAATCCCCATGACACTTCACAACACTATAAAATACGTATTGTATAATTATACTATTACAGGCCTCCCTCCACAGCCAGCTCATGTCAAAATAACATGTATATAGTACATTATTTTACGATGTTTTCATGGGTTTTATGATTGTTCATGGTTCATTAGGTTAAGGAAGCAGTATTGCATTATATTTCCCTACAATATATTGGGGCACCAAACATTCGCGAGGCTCTTGATCCCCTAACCCTCGCAAATGTTGAGGGAGACCTGCACAATTACATATTCGCCTTCAATTTTTACCAGATCTGTTGGTCTAAAAAAAACTTGTTTGGCTTTTTGGGGACTCCCAGGAACATAACCCTATTTTTCCCATAAGTTCTTCTAATTATCTAACACGATGTTTTCAGGAACGTAACTACCGTGCTAAATGAGGGTCTACTGTACATGGTTACAATCATGAACAAATTATAAAGTAATGAGCAATTCACTAGTAAAAGACCTGAGAGTCATCATGTCAAAAGATCTCTCCTTCAAAGGTTAGGTAAGGTTCGTCAGGAAACAGTTTTAGTTTGATATCTTTATTATGCACCCCATACCCATCCTGTGGGTGGTAGTCAAAAGATTACAGAGGTACATAATGGGTCCAGGGACTGGACCTCAAAGTTTGATAGCTGAGCAAGTTACAAAGGTAATGAACTCAGATGGTCACAATAATGACAAGTTACAAAGGTATTTGCAGATTACAGAGGTATACAGTGGACCCCCGAGTTTCGTAAACCCCGGAAATCGTACATTTATGTAAGTATAATATTGTAAGTGCTTGTGGAAAAGTATTTTTGGGGGTCTGAAATAGACTAACCTACGTGACATTTTTTCTTAAGGGGGTAAATTCGTTCGGTAATGGCACTTGAGCAGACTTCAGGAGTGAAGTTTTTACGAAACTCGGGGGTCCACTGTATATAGGGTCCAGAGACTGGGCCCCAAAGTTTTGATAGCTGAACAAGGTACAATGGTAATGAATTCACTAGTTACAAGGTAATGAATCATGTAAGTAAATTTACTTACGTCTGTACATGGTTGCAATCATGAACAAATTATAAAGCAAAGAGCAATCTATTAGTCTACACCCAGCCACAACTGTAATGAGTTATTGGTGCAAATTTTAATTGTTGGGTCACACACACACACACACATATACATACACATATACACACACATACATGTATATACATACATACACATACACACACATATACATACACACACACACACACGTGGCAATGCTTTATTTACAGGGAGCAAAGTCAGGGTATTTTTCCAGAATGGTCTGTAATATACCACTGTGGATAAAATACTTTGACATATCTTGAACATTTCTGAGTGAGTTGTCTTTGAATTCATTAATTTTATCGCACTCCAGTACATAATGATGCAGGGTGTGACAATAATCCAACTGGCAAAGTTTACATTTTGTTTGGTGGTCAGGAAATAGGACAAGTGTTTCCTGATGTGGGTCTTAGTCAGACGATGACTCGCCGTTGGAGCTTTTGGTTCAAAGACCATAACATTGTATCAATTGCATCTGCTAGAAAAATGACAGGATGGATAATGAGAACCTTCAAAACTATGGATGCTAAGCCCATGATGACACTCTTCAGGTCGCTTGCTCTATCTACGCTAGAATATTGCTGTGCACTAAGAGCACCTTTCAAGGCAGGCGAAATTGCTTACATAGAAAATGCACAGAGAACCTTCACGCCACGCATAACTACAATAAAACACCTAAATTACTGGGAATGCTTGAAGTTCCTCAACCTGTACTCCCTAGAATGCAGGTGGGAGAGATACATGATCATATACACTTGGAAAATCCTAGAGGGATTAGTACCAAACTTGCACACGAAAATCACTTCCTATGAAAGCAAAAGACTCGGCAGACGATGCAACATCCCCCCAATGAAAAGCAGGGATGCCACTAACACGATAAGAGACAACACAATAACTGTCAAGGGCCCAAGACTGTTCAACTGCCTCCCACCATACATAAGGGGGATTACCAATAATCCACTGACTGTCTTCAAGCATGCACTGGACAGGCACCTAAAGTCAGTAACTGACCAGCCGGGCTGCGGTTCGTACGTCGGTTTGCGTGCATCCAACAGTAACAGCCTGGTTGATCAGGCCCTGATCCACCATGAGGCCTGGTGACAGACCAGGCCGCGGGGGCATTGACCCCCGGAACACTCTCCAGGTAAACGTATTAGATTAGTAAGTATTGAGGTGTATTATTTAGTTAGTTCTTTTGTTATTAGGCCCTGATCCACCATGAGGCCTGGTGACAGACCAGGCCGCGGGGGCATTGACCCCCGGAACACTCTCCAGGTAAACGTATTAGATTATTAAGTATTGAGGTGTATTATTTAGTTAGTTCTTTTGTTATTAGGCCCTGTCTGAATTGTTTTTCATATATGTATACTTTTTTATCGATAAATTTAAATACAGTAGGGCCCCGCTTAAGGGTGTTTCGCCTTACATCGTTCCGCTAATATGGACATTTCAAATTATGAGCAAAACTTGCTATATGGCTCCTCTAACCTAACTTTCTAGTACGGTCACTGCGCCCCACCCAGTTTGTTTACATTCTCCGTGAGCACAGTGTCCCTAAATTATATTTGGAAACTTTAAAAAATTTCAAGTGTTTTAAAGTTTTTCATGTTTATATACGTATACAGTGGACCCCAGGTTACGAGCATAATTCATTCCAGAAGGCTGCTCAAGTGCCATTACCGAATGAATTTTCTCCCTTAAGGAATAATGTCAAGTAGGTTAGTCCATTTCAGACCACGAAAAATACACTTACAAAAGCACTTACAATATTACACTTACATAACTGTACGATTTCCGAGGTGCTTGTAACTTGGGGTCCACTGTACTCTGATAATTATATACTTATGTGTACATGTACCTAAATAAACTTACACACTGTGCTGGCGTGCTGGTACACATTAAAAATACGCAATAATAATCACTCTCAGGGCATTAAATGTCGTATATTACATTAATATAAACATTTTAATTAATCAATCTATATTTTTTAAAAATTATATAATAAACACGCTACATAACATATAAACACAATAAATACAGGTCTCCCTCAACAATCGCGAATGTTTGGTGCCCCAATATATTGTAGGGAAATATAATACAATACAGTGGACCCTCGACTAACGATCTTCATCCGTTCCAGGAGCTAGACCTTTACACGAAAAAATCGTTATTCGAAACCTTATTTCCCAGAAGAAATAATGTAAATACAATTAATCCGTTACAGATATTCAAAAATATTAAAAAAAAATACATTTTTTAAAGAATAACTACAGTTTTACATACAGAAAACACACAAATACTACATACAATATTAAATTGATAAATAAATATTGAAATAAACATTTAAAATAACATTTACTTACCTTTATTGAAGAGACTTGCTGGCATCTGGAAGATAGGGAGGAGGAGTGAGGGAGTGCTTAAGTGTTTGGAAGGGGAATCCCCCTCCATAAAGACTTCAGGTAACAAGTCCTTATCTAGGGTTACTTCCCTTCTTTTTCTTTTAATGCCACTAGGACCAGTTTGAGAGTCACTGGATCCCTGCCTCGTGAAATAACTGTCTACAGTCCTCTTGTTTCTGGAGACTCTTTAATATTTTCCTGAAGTGCAACATGGCTCTGTCACTGAAGTGGTTGCACAGATGGCTAGAACTCCATTTCTTCTATCGATTGAGTACAAGAAACTGCCTATTTACCAATTTCAACTACCGAAAATAGTGGTCAGAAAATGGCAATTTGGCCAATTTCACACAAATTTCAAACGATGCCAATTTCAAAATAGGGTCTATAATAAACAAGGCAGACATTCCTGGCACTAAAATAACATCTTCTCTGTTCATTAGTCACGTCTCCAGGCCCTCTTACATTACATTTGCTTTCCATTTTGAATTTTTATTCTCACAAAAAATAGAAGATTTACTGTTATGTATACAACTACATCATTGTAAAAATGGTATAAATAATATCAGCGCACTTGTGCAAGAATATTAGACTCTCCAGTTGATGTGTATTGGATGCATGGTGTGATTTGTTTACTCTTGAACATTGGCCAAAATCAAACATTTTCGCTACTTTGTACTCAGTTTCTAGGTACTCGTCATCGTGAAACCAGTCAAAATTATCTCTATTTCTGTAATATATCATCTATTCCATAAAATGATACTAAGAAAACGAGAATACAAGCATAAATACCATACGAAAATAGACTGCAAAGTCGCTGTTTTAAACCAAAAACACGGACAGATTTTTTTTCCTCATTATGCACTGTGGCAGGAATTTTTTAATACTGCGCACACTGACCGCACAGACCCATTCTATCACATCGAGGCCTAACAGCCTGTTTCTGCTTGATTTGAGGGTGCTAGAATTTAGGAGTACTAGTACGTCAATAACCACAGTGCGTAAAACGTACTTGTACAACCATAACCCGAAAGGGTTAAAAACATAGTGGCACACACAGTGTTGTGAGGCATGGTGAGGCAGCCAGCTCAGACAAACGTGCAGCTGAAAAATTTGTGAGTGAATTTAAAGGGGTTCGTAGAGGCTGAAGAATTCCTCCCCCCACAAGTGTTTCATTGTGATGAAACAGGCCTGTTTTGGAAGAAATTGCCCAACCAGACCTTCATTATTATTATTATAATCAAATAGAAGCGCTAAACCACAGGGGTTATACAGCGCTGCAGGTTATTGTAGGATGCAGGGAGAGTGGGTTGTAAGAGGGAGATGGACGATTAGTAGGGTATGGAGTGCAAGATGACGGTGGATAGTGCAGGGGTGGAGGGTAGCA
>WNWK01028030.1:0-25751 GCA_009830355.1 Cherax destructor | reverse complement strand
TGATCCCGCCTCCAAATATTTTTTTCTAGATCACTTATAAAATTATGGCTCTCCCTTTGTGGCTCAGGAATTTTTCGTAAATCACTTAAAGGGTTTTTTTCCCCTACCCTGACACACTTGATAACCCCTGCAGACCCTGGTGTGACGTGTGTGTGTTTTATGTGTATACTCAAGTATATGTACTCACCTATATGGGTTTTGCAGAGGTCAAGACACAGCTCGTGGCCTTTATCTAGCTACTAGGCCATTTTTTTCCCCCCAAGAGTTTTATATTTTTTCTTAAAACTATGTATGGTTCCTCCCCCCTCTAATTCACTCCCAGATTTTCCCCCTTTCCCCTGACAACTCTAAGCCTCAAAAATACTTCATAGCATCCTATGATTCCCCCAATTTTCAAATTCCAAAGCTTTGGATCATTGTTATGGAATGTCTACTATAATGCCTTTTTCTTCATCTCATCCCAGAACCCATTCAGGGGGCAAACTGTACTCTGACACTTACTTATAAAAAAAAAGAAATGTCACCCCCCCCTAAGAAAATCAATCACCCCCCAAGCCCCATATCAGTTGGGGGAAACCGATGGCGGCAATTTTACCTGAAAAAAAAAAAAATGATGATGGTCTCTAGGCACCACGATGGCTGCCGGAGCAGTAATAAGTATGAATTGGAGAGAGTTGGCCGGGGGGAAAAGTTGATTTTTGGCGTAAATTTTGGGGACTCCAAACTGACCATGAAGAACCACGTTGAAAATTTTTCAAAAAGGGGCGCCAGAAAGTTTACAGCACTTCGACGTATCTCGCATCTGCTTGACAGTAGGGGTTTTTCCCAAATTCTAAAAAAGGGGACAAGAAAGTTCACACATTTAGTATGCTCCATTTTTTTTGGGTTTTTTCCCCGCCCCCTCCCCTCTCATCTGCGACTGGACAGAGTAGGGGAAAAGCAAGATGGCTCATCTCTCGCCGGGGCCCATCCTAGATAGATCGGGCATTTCCCCCGAGCCTTCAACACAGGAGGGTGGGCGGCCTTACTGTTGTCAAAGTACCAATGTTGTAAAAATACCATTGTTGTCAAAGTACCAAACTTGGCTCCACTTTGAGGACAGTGGAATTCCCCATTTTTCAAGACGAGCAGACAGCAAAAACTTACCTGGTTGTCCCCCCGAACATCACTTCATCTGAGATCATTTATCCCCAGGTTGACTCGAGTCTGGAACACATTCTTACAACATTATGATGTCAGCGAGATAAAGTCAGTTGATCAAATGTAAATGCTGGCCCACAGATGGTTCCAACTTTATCCTTTTCCCCCTACTTGTATGTTTCATAACAATAAAAATGCTTTCAAATGAGTTCATGGGGTAACAGTTCTTAGCCTTGTCAATAAAGTTAGAAATCCTTAACTTGAAAAGTTTGTCAATAAAGTTATGAATCTTTAACCTTGTCAAACCCTGTGTAAAAAGGGGAGAGAGAGGGAGAGAGAATAAATTGTACACAACAAGACGGGGGGGTAAACAGCAATTACATTCTGGCTGCCCCCTTCGAAAAACATTACATTGTCTGAGATCATTTAGTCCTAGGATAATTCGAGTGGGGGAACATGTTCTCAGCTTAATGACATCAGCGAAATAAATTAAATTGAGATATGAAACCCCCGGCCTACAAAACTCCAACTTCATCCTGCTCCTTATCTGTATGTCTCATAACAATAAAAGCTTTAAATCAGGTGTAGGTAACAGCTCTTAGCTTGTAAAAAGTTATGAACCCTTAACAAAACCCATGTGTAAAAAAAGAGAGGAAGAGAAAAAAAAAGAGAAGAAGAGAGAGAGAGAGAGAGAGAGAGAGAGGAGGGGAGAAAAAAAAACGGAAGGGGAGTTGGGAAAGGGTTTGAACACCCGAATGAAGACACAGTAACAGCTGGATAAGAGGGCAACAAAAAGATCACATCATTTACAAAAAAATTTCCCCACTAAAAACCCCCTTAAAAGAGTATTTTTTTTCCCTTGCTGTGGCTGCTGTGAAGGCTGGCCAAGAAGGTAATTTATGATCCATCATCGTTAGTTTTCATTGTATGTCTTACTGACCCCAACTTTAACCTCATTTAAGTATTTAATGTAAGTCCATCATCATAATTTTCCTTTATTGTTTAGCGAGTCGAGTTTAAATTACTGCAAAAAATTTCCTGGTTTTTTTTTAATTAAAAAAATTTTTCAAAATTTTTTTTTTAAAACAGACATAAATATATTATTTCAAATTTTTTACTTTACAAATGTTATAATTGGGGTGTACTTACCTAATTGTGGTTGCGGGGATTGATAGCCCCTGGACTTCTCGATTTATTACATGAATATTAATATCCCAATTTTCCCCAAAAAAATGACAAATTAGGACTTACCCCCCCAAATTTGTTCAAATTTCCCCCTAAGAACCACCAGCTTTGAAATCAAACTGAAAAAAATTTTTTATTTTTTAAAAGGGGGACCAGTGTAATAAAATGTTCAATACTTAAAGTTTGAAATCGCTTAGAATTTGTATTATTAAGTTATAAACCCAAGGGGTGTTTCGTGTTAGTAGTTTTGTATAGGCACTGGGTTTTTGGAGGAAAAAATTTGGGATTAATTTTTTTCCTTTTGTTTATTTTACAAAAAAAAGACAAATTGGGGAAGAACAAGGCCCAAAAAAAATCCAATTTTTTTTATTTTTATTTTTTAAGACTGATTTACCAGCGATTCTGGTTTAAGTGCGTATGCATGTAAGTTTTATTAATATTTTAGGTATGTAATATATAACTTTTTTTTTACAGTAGTCTTCGGGGCACAACAGAAGAAATACAAACGCTTATGAACACTGTGCAAATTTAACCATGGATAATTTTACATGTCCACAAATTAAAAAAAATTTTGATTTATTAATAATAAGAAGAGACCCGGGGAAAAAATTTTTTTTACACTAAAAGCTGAATGCTGAAAAACCAAACGAGGCATTCTCGTTTGCACAAAAAAACAAACAAAATTCAAAACTTAAACAACACAAACTCAACAATGTTTCATGATATTTATTTAATAAACCGGGGAAAAAATGATGTAATTCACTGATGTATTTTAATTAGGGTAAAAAGCTTTTAAGAGCAGCTCGAACATATGTTGAATGTGATCCATTCAGTTTCGACCGAAACAAAGGAATGGTAAGTTCAATTCTTTTTTTCAAAAACCCCCCACCAGCATCCCCGGGCAAAGTAATGTAAACCATTACTAAAAAAAATCGAGGGGAAAAAAGGAACATGGCACCTACACTTTTTGTATCAGTTTTTCCCTAAAGGGGATACACTAGTTCTAAAATTTGGGGAAACCGATCTAAAAACTTCACATGTTATCAAACTGAAACATTTAATGTTACTGTGTCCACAGAGCAATCATGCATGAATTTTTTTCCTATGATACCTACACCAGCGTTGAAATTATGAAATCGATAAAATAAGACATTCTCGATTTAAAAATGATACTTTGGAGCAAGAAAGGGAAAAATTTTTCCCCCGATATATTTCCCGGGGAAAATGGGAAGGTTTTAAATTTTTTTTTTTTTTTTTTTAAATCGAGATATTTTCACAATATTTATTTTTTTTTTCACTTCCAATTTTTCTACCCCAACCCAATAAAAAAAAAAAACTTGATTTATTCATTTAAAGAAGACCCTGTTGGATAAAACTGTAAAAAACTAGCAAATTGGCACCACACAACCCAAAGTTAATAAATAATATCACAATTAAGAGACACCAGCATTTAATGTTTGAAACCGATCAGAAAATTTCCCCGTTATTTGTTTATAACAAAATTACGTTAAACAAATAAATTTTTATTATTTATTTATTATTTTATTAAAGTCCACAAAGGGAAAAAAAGTTTGAAGCCGCCCCAGAAAAGTCATTCTCCAGTAATTGATCTGATTTTTTCCCCCATGTTTCTTCACCCCGGGCCGGGGGGCGTTCCCCCCCGGGGAACCCTCCAGGAATAAAAAATTTCTGGAGTATCGTTCTTATTGAACACATTACCAAAAATTTTCAAGCCAATGAGAAGAAGCATTTTAAACTATCTTTAAATTTTTTTTTCAAAAAAATTTTTACAAACTTGGACATACGCCTCCCAATAGCAGCACTCTTATTAAGTTGATTAGAAGGGGCAGTTTTGGGGGATGGATTCCAACGTTTTTAAAAGTTTAATATTTATTTTACTACTTTGAAAAATTGGCCCAAATATAAACAAAACATAATAGGTACTATTCAGTCATTAAATAATGTTGTTTTTTATAAAATGGAAATTGATTTTTTTAGCAAGAATTAACAAAATATAAATATTACTCTATTTTACAAAAAATGGTCACATCTGCACCAATACACTTGATGTTCAAACTTCACCCTGAGAATTAAGAGGATCTTTTTTCCCAAAGTTGAGCTACACCATTTTTTTGTGGAAGTTATTGTAACCATTGCGGATGATGGAATGGGTTGCATAACTTTGATCATAGGGAACATGCAATTTGGAGAATTTGTTCTCATTCTACATCCTCCCAACCAACCAATCTCACTTGTAGAAGTGTTCAAGGTGTCTCCTGTTCTGTACCAAGATTCCATTGTGTTTCAGTGTCTGACAGAGTGAATATTAAAATTGTATAAAATACAGAATGATGAAATTATGAGGTAAAGAAGTAAGAAAAAAAAGTCAGCATATGAGAGGATTTTTCAGGACGAAGTGATAAGGAGGGAGGAGCATGGAGAGAAAAAGAGAGGTTAAGAGAGTGGAAGGAAAGTAAAAGAGAAAAAAATGAGAGTGGGTTAGATGCAATCAACAAATATTGTTGAGGAATATGAAAAAATGGGTGAGATTAATAAGTTGGAAAAGCGGAACGAATATCTGACTTAAAAAAATAGAATAAGAGAGTTATTAGAGGGAGAGTTGGAGATATCGGGATAAAAGGAATATTTTGAGGAACTGTTATTAAAAAGAGATAAAATGAAAGAGTGGGAGAAATGCTATCAACCAATTTTTTTGAAATAAACCTTTACAAAGTAGAAGTGATGCAAGGGGGAGGAGTATTGAGAGAAACAGACAGGTTAAGGGAGTGGGAATCAATGTAAAAAAAGGGGCAAATGAGAGAGTAGTATTTATCAACTAATTTTGTTGAAAATAAGAAAAAGTTTGGGCGTGAGATTAATAAGTTGAGAAAGCCTAGGAAACGAAGAGATTTGTTAGTTAATAATAGGAGAAAAAGATTTATTAAATGGAGAGGTAGAGGATTGGAAGATGGGAGAATATTTTGGGGGAATTGTTAAATGTTGATGAAATGGAAAGCTGTGATTTCGTGTATAGGGCAAGGAGGAATAACATCTTATAGGAGGAGGAAAACTAGGGAGTGTGAGGGGGAAAAGCGTGGAGCAGTGGGTGGAATGAAAGTAGGTAAAAAGGGAGGGGTTGATGGGGTGAAGATAGAAATGTTAAAAGGGGGATATAGTTTTTTAGAGGTTAGTGTTTTTTTTTAATAAATATATGGGAAATAGTACCTAAGGACTGGCAGAGAGCATACATAGTTCCTTTTATAAGAAAAAGGGTACAAATGAGAGAAAAATTATGGGGTAATAACTCTGTTGAGTATACCTGGTAAAGTGTATGGTAGAGTTATTATTAAAATAATTAAGAGTAAGACGGAGAGCAAGATAGCAGATGAACAAGGAAGCTTCAGGAAGGGAAAGGGGTGTAGACCAAGTGTTTACAGTGAAACATATAGGTGAACTGTATTTAGAAAGAATAAAGAGGTTTTTGTGGCATTTATGGATTTGGAAAACGCGTATGATAGGGTGAATAGGGGGCAATGTGGCAGATGTTGCAATGGTATGGAATTGGAAGGTTATTGAAAGCAGTGAAGAGTCTTTACAAGGATAGTGTGTAGATGAATGGTTCGGAGAACCGACAAGTTGATAAATTAGACACATATGCAACACTTGGGTATCTTTATCGAGGAAACGTTTCGCCACACAGTGGCTTCATCAGTCCAATACAAAGTAGAAAGTTGAAAGGAGAGGAGGAGTTTGAGGTAGTCAGTCCCTCGGCCTGGAGTCGATGTGTTCAGTCCATCAATCTTGTAGTAAGTACAGCATAGGGCAATAGGAGTTGCTTATATACTGTAAACAGGGGTCATAGTGGTACCATCCACTAGTCGAAGTAGGTCTTCGTCCAAAGGTTGGACAAGTGTTGAAGAATCGTTTGTATCAAGATCCCAAGATGTTGCTGTGTCAGACAGGATGTAGATGAATGATTCAAAGAACCGACAAGTTGATAAATTAGAACATATGCAACACTTGGGTATCTTTATTGAGGAAACGTTTCGCCACACAGTGGCTTCATCAGACCAATACGAAGTAGAAAGTTGAAAGGAGAGAGGAGTTTGAGGTAATCAGTCACTCGGCCTGGAGTCGATGTGTTCAGTCCATCAATCTTGTAGTAAGAACAGCATAGGAACGAACGAACGAACGAACGAGTTCAGGTAAGATCCCAATGGGATGAGCGGGTAAGACGGGACAGACGTAGAGTAGCACTGGAAGGAGTGTTCTTAGTCGTAGAGATAGAGCCAGGGCTTAACCCAGCAGCGGAGGCGATCGTGGGATAGAGCTGGAGATCGGACTTGGCTGGCGATGTGGGCGATGTGGGCAAGCTGTGCAGGCTGCATCATGGTGGTGGATGGGGCAATAGGGTTGCTTATATACTGTAGACAGGTGAGGGAAGCAGGAGGAGGCGGGGTATGGCATGTGGCAGAGTCAAAGTGATGTTGGCGTAGAAAAACAAACGTCTTTACAGGTCCACAAGTTTAATTAAAGAGCAGGAACAGGAGGCATCTCCTTGCAAGAATTGGTAACTAAGTAGCACTTTTGTAGTAGTAGTAGTAGAAGCAGCAGCAGTCGTAGTAGCATTAATAGTATTAGTAGTAATAATGAGAGCAATAGTCGTAGTATCAGTAATAGAAGTAGTAGTAGTAGTAGTAGTAGTAACAATTCTGTTAGTAGTAATATTGTAAGGACTGTGAGGAATAGTAGTAGTGTTGTTGTAAATAGTAATAGTAATTGTAGTAATAGTTGCAGCTGTAACAGTAATTGTAGTAATAGTTGAAAGAGTAGTTATAGTTGTAGCTGTATTAGTAGTAACAGAAGCAGTAAAAGTAGTAGTAGCAGTAGTAGTTCTAATAGTAGTAACAGAAGTAGTAGCAGTAGTATTAATAACAGTAGTAACGGCAGGCAAAGTAGTGGTAGTAGTAGAAGTAGCAGTAGTATAAAAGTATTAGTAGTATCAGTAGTATAAATTAAAGTATTATTAGTATCAGAAGAAATCAGCTAGCAAATACTTATTAAACCAAGTTGCATTATTATTATAGCCAGTGTTACGTAAATAAACTTATGATAATTAAAACAATTAAATGAAAACCTTGGGAGGAGAAGAATTTTGTTGGGATTAAAACTAATAACTTTAGGAACATTTAACAGAGACGAGTTTGCAATCCCCGGCTTACAAGAGAGACTAGTGTATAAACCTTCTTAAATATGCATTAGCTCCAAACTCTTAAAAGTTCTCATTGGTCTTAATATTTACATGGAGTTTCTTGCTGAGTCAGTTGGAAACAAAATAGTTTTAAAGGGAATTTATTACTGCCTTGCAAAAGTAAATGATGAAGATTTTTTAAATCTATTTCATTTGCAGATCAATGAAGTTAACTACCAGAATGCATGTGCATATATACAACATCACAATTTATTCAAAGCCAAACCAGATAATACGAAGGACAATGTGTAAAAGAATTTTATCATTTTACAAACATTGATATATTTTTTCATTGACAATGATAAAAGGATTTTATATATATATATATATATATATATATATATATATATATATATTTTATATATATAATATATGTCGTGCCGATTAGGTAAAACTTGCGATTTGGCTTAAATAGCAACGCTCACCTTGCCATATAAGACAAGTGAAAATTTGTGTGCAATAATTTCGCCAAAATCATTCTGAACATAACGAAAAAATATATTTCATTGTGTTTGTTTATTATTAAATTAATGTTAACGTATCTAAAATATATTTAGTTGGGTTAAGCTAAATTAAATTACGCTTGTTGTAATAAGGTTAGGTAGGTTTTCAAAGTTTCTCTTGGTACAAAACTAAAAATTCTTACATTAACATAAATGAAAAAATATATCTTTAAACGTATAAGAGAAAATTTTAGAAAGGACTTAATTTTAGATGAGTTCTTGCTAATTGACCAGTTTTACCTAATCGGCACGACATATATATATATATATATATATATTTAGCCTAACCCAACTAAATATATTTTAGATACGTTAACATTAATTAAATAATAAACAAGCACAATGAAATATATTTTTTCATTATGTTTAGAATGATTTTGCAGAAATTATTGCATACACAAATTTTCACTTGTCTTATATGGCAAGGTGAGCGTTCTATTTAAGCCCAAATCGCAAGTTTTACCTAATCGGCACGACATATTTACATTTACTTCTTTACAACCCCATCTATAAATATATTAAACAACCATGGTGACATTACACATCCCTGTCTAAGACCTACTTTTACCGGGAAGTAATCTCCCTCTCTCATACACACCCTAACCTGAGCCTCACTATCCTCATATATATATATATATATATATATATATATATATATATATATATATATATATATATATATATATATATATATATATATATATATATATATATATATATATATATATATATATATATATATATATATATGTCTGCCGATTAGGTAAAACTTGCAATTTTGGCTTAAATAGCAACGCTCACCTTGCCATATAGGACAAGTGAAAATTTGTGTATGCAATAATTTCGCCAAAATTGTTCTGAACATAACGAAAAATATATTTCATTGTGTGTGATATTAGTAAATTAATGTTAACGTATCTAAAATGTATTTAGTTGGGTTAGGTTAAATTAAATTGCGCTTGTTGTAATAAGGTTAGGTAGGTTTTCAAAGTTTCTCTTGGTGCAAAATTAAAAATTTTTTACATTAACATAAATGAAAAATATATCTTTAAACGTATAAGAGAATTTTTTGAAAGGACTTAATTTTAGATGAGTTCTTGTTAATTGACCAGTTTTACCTAATCGGCACGACATATATATACTATATATATATCTCAAGATTTACGAATTCGGCACGACACTCCCACACACACACATCACACACACACACCTCACACACACACTCACACACACCACTCACACACACACTCACACACACACACACTCACACACACACACAAGAAGACATGTCCGAGATTGTAAATTTCAGAGAATAGGGGTACTGAAGGAAAGAAAACGACCACTCAAGCTGATTCTCAGGACAGAAACAGAGAGGGACATAATCCTCCAAGAGAAACCACGATTGAAGGAAACGGAGGATTACAGGAGGGTGTTCCTAGACCGGGACAGAACAAAAACAGAACGACAGCAGCTGAGGGAGAGGGCACAAAGCCGAAAGGAGCGAGGAGGAGAGACAAGGACAGAATCAGTAGAGGACAACCAGAGCAGGACGTAGCAACAGGAACAAGCACAACCCAACAACCAAGCACACAGTCCCAACACAAACTATAAGCTACACTCACAGCCCACACCCAACACTATAGAATCCCACAGTACACTGCCAGGTACCCCACCGTCACAGACCCCCCAAAACACTGTATTATAGAGAAAACTGAAGGTATGGTACACCAATGCTGATGGAATAACAAATAAGTGGGAGGAGTGGCATGAAAGAGTGAAATAGGCATCACCGGACATAATAGCTCTCACTGAAACCAAGCTCACAGGTATGATAACAGATGCCATCTTTCCAATGAGGTACCAGATCCTGAGGAAAGACAGAGGGAACAGAGGGGGTGGAGGAGTGGCACTACTGATCAAAACCGATGGGATTTTGACGAGCTGGAGAGAGGAGACAGAGGAGAAGCTGGGGATTACATAGTAGGAATGCTACAGTCTGGAGGTTCCAAGGTGGTAATTGCAGTGATGTATAACCCACCACAAAACAGCAGGAGGCCAAGGCAAGAGTATGATGAGAGTAACAGAGCGATGATTGACACACTGGCAGTAGTGGCCCGAAGGGCTTGCGAGCAGGGCGAAGCTACTGATCATGGGGGACTTCAACCATAGGGAAATTGATTGGGAGAACTTAGAGCCACATGGGGGCCAAGAAACGTGGAGGGCTAAGACGCTGGAGGTGGTACTGGAAAATTTCATGTACCAACACGAAAGAGACACTACCAGAGAGAGAGGAGAGGACGAACCAGCGAGACTGGACTTAGTATTCACCATGAGTAGTGCAGATATTGAGGACATCACATGAAAGCCCCCTTGGGGCCAGTGATCACATTGTTCTAAGTTTCGAATATAGTAGAGTTACAAGTGGAAGGGGAAGCAGGAAGGGCTGCACAAATGAAGCCAAACTACAAGAAAGGTGAATATGTGGGCATGAGGAACTTCCTGCATGGAGTTCAGTGGGACAGAGAGATGGCAGGGAAGTCAGTAGACATGATGATGGAATATATGACAACAATTTGCAAGGAAGCTGAGGAGAGGTTTATACTCAAGGGTAACAGGAGAAGCGAAAAAGACAGGATGAGCCCATGGTTCACTCAAAGGTGCAGGGAAGCCAAAACCAAGTGTACAAGGGAATGGAAGAGGTACAGAAGGCAAAGAACCCTGGAGAATAAGGAGAGCAGTCGTAGAGCCAGAAATGAATATGCACAGATCAGAAGGGAGGCCCAAAGACAGTACGAGAATGACATAGCAGCGAAAGCCAAATCTGACCCAAAGCTGCTGTACAGCCACATCAGGAGGAGAACAACAATCAAGGACCAGGTGATCAGGCTGAGGAAGGTAGGAGGGGAGGTCACAAGAAATGACCGTGAAGTGTGTGAGGAGCTCAACATGAGATTCAAAGAGGTGTTCACAGAGGAGATAGAAGGGCCTCCAGAAAGGGGAGAGGTAGGGTACACCATCAGGTACTGGACACAATACACACAACTGAGGAGGAAGTGAAGAGGCTACTAAGCGAGCTAGATAGCTCAAAGGCGATGGGGCCGGATCACATCTCTCCATGGGTCCTGAGAGGAGCAGAGGAGCTATGTGTACCCTAACAATGATCTTCAAACATCTATCGAAACAGGGCAACTACCTGAGGTATGGAAGACAGCAAATGTAGTTCCAATTTTTAAAAAGAGACAGGAACGTAGCACTAAACTACAGACCAGTGTCACTGACATGTATAGCATGCAAGGTCATGGAGAAGATAGTCAGGATAAGAGTGGTGGAGCACCTAGAAAGGAATGAGCTTATCAACGACGGCCAACACGGTCTTAGGGACGGGAAATCCTGTGTCACAAACCTACTGGAGTTCTACGACAGGGTGACAGCAATAAGACAAGAGAGAGGGGTGGGTAGATTGCGTATTCTTGGACTGTAAGAAGGCGTTTGACACAGTTCCACACAAGAGATTAGTGCAAAAGTTGGAGGACCAAGCAGGGTAACAGGGAAGGCACTACAATGGATCAGGGAATACCTGTCAGGAAGACAGCAGCGAGTCATGGTACGTGGTAAGGGGTCAGAGTGGGCGCCGGTGACGAGCGGGGTTCCACAGGGGTCAGTCCTGGGACCAGTGCTGTTTCTGTTATTTGTGAACGACATGACGGAAGGAATAGACTCCAAAGTGTCACTGTTTGCAGATGATGTGAAGTTGATGAGAGGAATTCAGTCGGAAGAGGGCCAGGCAGAACAACAAAGGGATCTGGACAGGCTGCAAGCCTGGTCCAGCAATTGGCTCCTGGAGTTCAACCCACCAAGTGCAAAGTCATGAAGATTGGGAAGGGAAAAGAAGACCGCAGACGGAGTACAGCCTAGGGGCCAGAGACTGCAAACCTCAATCAAGGAAAAAGACCTTAGGGTGAGTATAACACCAGGTACATCTCCTGAGGCGCACATCACCAAATATCTGCTGCAGCATATGGGGCCTAGCAAACCTAAGAACAGCATTCCGACATCTTAATAAAGAATCGTTCAGGACCCTGTACACTGTGTACGTTAGGCCCATACTGGAGTATGCAGCACCAGTTTGGAACCCACACCTAGCCAAGCACGTGAAGAAGCTCGAGAAGTGCAAAGGTTTGCAACAAGACTAGTCCCGGAGCTAAGGGTATGTCCTACGAGGAGGTTAAGGAAATCGACCTGACGACACTGGAGGACAGGAGAGATAGGGGGACATGATAACAACATATAAGATACTGAGAGGAATTGACAAAGTGGACAGAGACAGAATGTTCCAGAGATGGGACACAGCAACAAGGGGACACAGTTGGAAGTTGAAGACTCAGATGAATCACAGGTATGTTAGAAAATATTTCTTCAGTCACAGAGTAGTCGGGAAGTGGAATAGCTTGGGAAGCGATGTAGTGGAATGCTACACACACACATATGTGTGTGTGTGTGTGTGTGTGTGTGTGTACTCACCTAGTTGTGGTTGCAGGGGTCGAGTCATAGCTCCTGGCCCCGCCACTTCACCGGCCGCTACTGGGTCACTCTCCCTGCGCCATGAGCTTGATCATACCTCTTCTTAAAGCTATGAATGGATCCTGCCTCCACATCGCTTCCCAAACTATTCCATTTTCCGACCACTCTGTGACTGAAGAATTACTTCCTAACATCACTGTGATTCAGCTGAGTCTTCAAATTCCAACTGTGTCCCCTTGTTGCTGTGTCCCATCTCTGGAACATTCTGTCTCTGTCAACCTTGTCAATTCCTCTCAGTATTTTATATGTTGTTATCATGTTTCCCCTATCTCCCTATCTCCCTATCTGTCGTCAGGCCGATTTAACTTAACCTCACCTCGTAGGACATAACTCTTAACTCCGGGACTAGTCTTGTTGCAATCCTTTGCACTTTCTCTAGTTTCTTTATGTGATTCGCTAGGTGTAGGTTCCAAACTGGTGCTGCATACTCCAGTATTGGCCTAACGTACAGTGTACAGGGTCCTGAACGATTCATTGTTAAGGTAACGGAACGCTAATCTTAGGTTTGCCAGTCGCCCATATGCTGCCGCAGTTATCTGGTTGAAGTGTGCCTCCGGAGACGTGCTTAGCGTTATACTCACCCTAAGGTCTTTCTCCTTTGCGGAGGTTTGTAGCCTTTGTCCGCCTAGCCTGTACTCTGTCAGCGGTCTTCTTTGCCCTTCTCCGATCTTCCTGATTTTGCATTTGGTGGGATTGAATTCGAGAAGCCAGTTGCTAGACCAGATGTCAAGCTTGTCCAGGTATGTTTGAAGTCTTGCTTGGTCCTCTTCCGATGTGATTCTCCTCATTAATTTCACATCATCTGCGAACAGAGACACTTCTCAGTCTATCCCGTCCGTCATGTCATTTACATATACCAAGAATAACACTGGTCCTAGGACTGACCCCTGCGGTACACCGCTCGTCACAGGCGCCCACTGTGATACCTCATCACGCACCATGACCCGGTGTTGCCTCCCTGTGAGGTATTCCCTGATCCATTCCAGTGCCCTTCCTGTTATACATGCTTGTTCTTCCAACTTCTTTACTAATCTCATGTGAGGAACTGTGTCGAAGGCCTTCCTGCAGTCCAGGAAAATGCAATCAACCCACCCTTCTCTCTCTTGCCTTACCTCTGTTACTTTATCATAGAACTCTAGGAGGTTTGTTACACAGGATTTGCCTTCCCAGAATCCATGCTGTCTGGTGTTTATTATCCTGTTCAGCTCGAGGTACTCCACCATTCTTTTCCTGATGATTTTCTCCAGGACTTTGCACACTATACACGTAAGTGACACCGGTCTATAGTTTAGTGCCTCTTTTCTGTCTCCTTTTTTAAAGATGGGGACTACGTTGGCCTTCTTCCATACCTCAGGTAGCTGCCCAGTTTCAAGGGATGTGTTGAATATTATGGTAAGTGGCACACTCAGTACCTCAGCTCCTTCCCGAAGAACCCACTGGGAGATATTTTCCGGACCCATCGCCTTTGAGGTATCGAGGTCACTGAGTAACTGCTTCACCTCCTCCACAGTTGTGTGTATGCCCTCCAGCACTTGATACATCCCTTGTTGGTGATGCACCCCGTCCTGTCTAACCAGCTGCCTTCCTTCCTCCACTGTGAATACTTCCTTAAACCTCAAGTTGAGCTCCTCATATACCTCTTGATCGTTACTTGTGAGTTCCCCATCTTCTCTCATCAGGCTTATCACCTGGTCCTTGACTATTGTCTTCCTTCTGATGTGACTGTACATCAGTTTCGGGTCGGACTTATGCTATGTCGTTTTTGTACTGTTTCTGGGCCTCCCTCCGTATTTGTGCATACTCGTTTCTAGCTCTTTTACTAATCTCTTTGTTTACTTGTGTTCTTTGCCTTCTGTACCTTTTCCATTTTCTGACACTCTGAGTCTTTGCCTCCCTGCACCTTTGAGTAAACCAGGGGCTCTTACTGGCCTTCCCGCTTAGTGTTTTTCCTCTGGGTATAAACCGTTCCTCTGCCTCCTTGCACTTTGCCCCTACGTATTCCATCATTTCATTTATTGTCTGTCCTTCCATTGCCCTTTCCCACTGATCCTCCTGCAGGAAATTCCTCATGCCCGTGTAGTTTCCTTTTTAAAGTCTTGTTTGTCTCTTTCAGTACCGTTTTCCCTCTCCACCTGTAGCTTTACAATGTACTCAAAGCTCAGCACCATATGGTCACTGGCTCCCAGGGGGCTCTCGTGTGTTATGTCTTCAATATCTGAGCTGTTCAGGGTGAATACAAGGTCCAGTCTTGCTGGTTCGTCTTCTCCTCTCACTCTGGTCGTGTCCCTGACATGCTGGTGCATCAGGTTTTCCAGTACCACGTCCATCATCTTGGCTCTCCAAGTTTCTGGACCCCCACGTGGTTCTTGGTTTTCCCAGTCGATCTCCCTGTGGTTGAAATCGCCCATGACCAGTAGCTTCGCTCTGCTCATGTGCGCTTTTCTTGCCACCTCCGCCAGAGTGTCCACCATCGCTCTGTTGTTCTCATCATATTCCTCACCTGGCCTCCTGCAGCTCTGTGGTGGGTTATAAATCACTGCAAAGACTATCTTGTGCTCCCCAGACTGGATGGTACCTACTATGAAGTCCCTTTCTCTACACACCTCCATTCCTTCCATTTCCTCGAATCTCCAGTGGTTCCTTACAAGCAGTGTGACCCCTCCTCTCCCCCTGCTCCTTCTATCTTTCTTTAGGATCTGATATCCCTGTGGGAAGATTGCATCTGTTACTGTCTCATTTAGTTTAGTTTCTGTGACAGCTATGATGTCTGGGGACGCCTCATCTATTCTTTCATTCCACTCTTCATACTTATTCGTTATTCCATCGTCGTTTGTGTACCAAACCTTCAACCTTGTTTCCAATACTGTGGCCCTGGGGAGTTCTTGGTTGGGTGTGGGCAGGGTGCCCATAGGGGGTTGCAGCATGTGTGGGGGGGGATTGTATGGTTGGGGTATGGGTTGGTGGGGTGGAGTTTTTTGGTATCTGTGATGGTGGGTTTTGGGTTGCTGGGGTGGGGGCAAGGGGACTGATGAGTGTGTGTGGTGTTAAAGTGTATGGTTGTCATGGGGTTTTTGTGATTTGAGGTCTACCTTGGGTACTTCCAGTGTGTGTGTTTGTCCTGCTTGGGCTTGGTGTCCTCCATATCTCGCTGTCTCCTCTCTGTCTCTCCTCTCTTCGCCTTCTTATCTTCTCCTTCCGGGCCTCCGTTTCTTCCTGCGTTCTGTCACGATCTAGGTATACATTCTGGTACCCCTGATTCGTCCTCAGCCATGCTTTCTCTTGCAGGATCATGGTGCGGGCTGATTCTGCCTTGAAGATTACCTTGAGGGGTCGATTTCTTCCCCTTGTGTACCACCCGATTCTCCGAAAATTTGTCACTTGGGACGTGTCTCCCCCTATTGCTAGCATGATACCTTCGATCCTTTCTTTCTCCTCCTGTTTTCTTCTGTCGTGGGTGTCCCCTTCGACTTCCTTCAGGCCATAGATAAAGATCGACTTCTCCCTTTCCTCCTCCCACTGTGTCTCCCATTGCCTCGTCAGTGATGCATTAGCCTCTCCCGGTGCTGTCAGGGTTGTATCCTCTGTGTTCTTTTGTGTGTCCGGCCTGCTCATACGTTCCTGTCCACTGCAGTGTGTTGTTGGGGTCTCCGCGTTTAGTTTGCCTGCTGCTTTGTCTACCCTCTCATGTGTTGTTACTGTGCTCTCATTCGTTGTTACTGTTGTGCTCTTCTTGTCCCTGTCTGCTTCTTCTATATCCCTCTCGTGTGTTGTTAGTATCCTGCTCGTCTTGCTTCGGGTCCCACGTGTGTCTGCCAGTGCCTGTGCATACAAGAGTTCTCCTTTTTTTTCCTCATTCCCTTTGGCTGTGTCTGGTGCACAAGCTCCAGGCGCCGTTTCTGGCCAGGTACTTTTGTCTCTATTCTGTGTCAGTCCCTGCAGCTTCAATTCTAAGATCTGGATCTTGGCTTCTGCTTTTTTGACTTGCATTTCCCATATTCTACTCTCCTCAGCTATCCTCTTCTCCATTCCCTCGCTGATCACCAATATGTGTACTCACCTAGTTGTGCTCACCTAGTTGTGGCTGCAGGGGTTGATTCAAAGCTCCTGACCCCGCCTCTTCACTGGCTACTACTGTGTGTGTGTGTATGTGTGTGTGTGTGTGTGTGTGTGTACTCACCTATTTGTACTCACCTATTTGTGGTTGCAGGGGTCGAGTCATAGCTCCTGGCCCCGCCTCTTCACTGATTGCTACTAGGTCCTCTCTCTCCCTGCTCCATGAGCTTTATCAAACCTAGTCTTAAAACTATGTATGGTTCCTGCCTCCACTATGTCGCTTTCCAAGCTATTCCACTTCCTGACAACTCTATGACTGAAGAAATACTTCCTAACATCCCTTTGACTCATAGGAGTCTTCAACTTCCAATTGTGACCCCTTGTTTCTGTGTCCCCTCTCTGGAACATCTTGTCTCTGTCCACCTTATCTATTCCTCGCAGTATTTTATATGTCGTTATCATGTCTCCCCTAACCCTCCTGTCCTCTAGTGTCGTCAGGCCGATTTCCTTAACCTTTCTTCGTAGGACAATCCCTTAGCTCTGGGACTAGTCTTGTTGCAAACCTTTGCACTTTCTCTAATTTCTTGACGTGCTTGACCAGGTGTGGGTTCCAAACTGGTGCTGCATACTCCAGTATGGGCCTGACGTATATGGTATACAGAGTCTTGAATGATTCCTTAGTGAGGTATTGGAACGCTATTCTTAGGTTTGCCAGCCGCCCGTATGCTGCAGCAGTTATCTGATTGATGTGTGCCTCAGGAGATGTGCTCGGTATTATACTCACCCCAAGATCTTTTCTTTGAGTGAGGTTTGCTGTCTTTGGCCACCTAGACTATACTCTGTCTGCGGTCTTCTTTGCCCTTCCCCGATATTCATGACTTTACATTTGGCAGGGTTAAATTCAAGGAACCAGTTACTGGACCAGGCTTGCAGCCTGTCCAGGTCTCTTTGTATTCCTGCCTGATCCTCGACTGATTTGATTCTTCTCATTAACTTCACATCATCTGCAAACAGGGACACTTCTGAGTCTATCCCTTCCGTTATGTCATTCACATATACCAAAAACAGTACAGGTCCTAGGACTGACCCTTGTGGAACTCCACTCGTCACAGGTGCCCACTCTGACATCTCGTCACGTACCATGACTCGTTGTTGCCTCCCTGTCAGATATTCTCTGATCCATTGCAGTGCTTTTCCTGTTACGTGTGCCTGATCCTCTAGCTTTTGCATTAATCTCTTGTGAGGAACTGTGTCGAACGCCTTCTTGCAGTCCAAAAATGCAGTCTATCCACCCTCTCTCGTGTCTTACTTCTGTTACCTTGTCATAAAACTGCAGTAGGTTTGTGACACAGGATTTTCCTTCCCTGAAACCATGCTGGTTGTCGTTTATAAGCTTGTGTCTTTCTAGGTGCTCCACCATTCTCCTCCTGATGATCTTCTCCATGACTTTGCATACTATACACGTCAGTGACACAGGTCTGTAGTTTAATGCCTCGTGTCTGTCTCCTTTCTTAAAAATTGGGACTATATTTGCCATCTTCCACGCCTCAGGTAGTTGCCCAGTTTCAATGGATGTGTTGAAGATTTGTGTTAGTGGCACACACAACATCTCTGCTCCCTCTCTAAGAACCCACGGAGAAATGTTGTCCGGTCCCACCGCTTTTGAGGTATCGAGTTCACATAGCAGCTTCTTCACCTCCTCCTCGGTTGTGTGTATTTCATCCAGCACTTGTTGGTATACCTCCCTATTCTGAATTCCTGGAGTCCTTCCTGTCTCCTGTGTAAATACTTTAAATCTCATGTTGAGCTCCTCACATACCTCTTGGTCGTTTATTGTGAACTCCCCACCTTCCTTTCTCAGCCTGATTACCTGGTCCTTGACTGTTGTTTTCCTCCTGATGTGGCTATACAGCAGCTTCGGGTCAGACTTGACTTTTGATGCTATATCATTTTCATATTGTCGCTGAGCCTCTCTTCTTACCTGTGCATATTCGTTTCTGGCTCTTCGGCTAATCTCTTTATTTTCCTGGGTCCTTTGTCTTCTGTACTTTTTCCATTCTCTATTACACTTACTTTTTGCCTCCCTACACCTCTGGGTGAACCAAGGACTCGTTCTGGTCTTCCCATTACTTCTGTTTCCTTGGGGACAAACCTCTCCTCTGCCTCTTTGCATTTGGTTGTCACATATTCCATCATTTCTTTACTGGTTTTCCTGCCAATTTCTCTCCCACTGAACGTCTTGTAGGAAGTTCCTCATGCCTGTGTAGTCCCCCTTTTGTAGTTTCGTTTCTCCCTTCCTATTCCTGCTCCCTCTCCACTTGTAGCTCAACTATATAATCAAAACACAGAACCAAATGATCACTAGCTCCAAGGGGCCTTTCATACGTGATATCCTCGATGTCCGAACTACTCAAGGTGAATACTAGGTCGAGTCTTGCTGGATCATCCCCACCCTCTCTCTGCTAGTGTTCTAACATGTTGATGCATGAGGTTTTCCAGTACCACATCCATCATCTTGGCTCTCCATGATTCAGGACCCCATGGGGCTCCAGGTTTTCCCAATCAATCTCTTTGTGATTGAAATCACCCATAACTAGTAACTTTGCTCTCCCCATGTGGGCTCTTCTGGCTACCTCGGCTAGTGTGTCTACCATTGCTCTGTTGCTCTCGTCGTATTCTTCTCTTGGCCTCCTGCAGTTCTGTGGCGGGTTGTACATTACAGCAATTACCACCTTATGGCCCTCAGACTGAATTGTTCCTACTATGTAGTCCCTTTCACCCATTCCATCCATTCCTTCCACTTCCTCAAATCCCCACCTGTTCTTAATGAGCAGTGCAACTCCTCCTCCCTCTCTTCTCCCTCTATCTTTCCTGAGGATTTGATATCCGGGTGGAAAGATTGCATCTGTTATCATCCTGGTGAGTTTCGTTTCTGTGAGTGCTATTATGTCTGGGGATGTCTCCTTTATTCTTTCATGCCACTCTCACATTTATTTGTTATACCATCTGCATTTGTATACCAAACCTTTAACTTCTTTTCTAAAACCGTAGTCTGGGGGGTATGTTGGGGTTGGGAAAGTGGGAGATCTGATGGGGAACTATGGGTGGTTGGTGTGAAGGTGGAGTTTGTAATGAGGTGGGTGGAATCATTGGGTATGACATGTGTGTTTTGGGTTAGGTTGTTTGGTTGCATTGGGGTTGTCCAGGTTGGGGAACATCTGAAGGTGGTTGTGTTAGAGCTTCCTCCTGAGTCTGGGTTCTCCTGTCCATCTCTCTTTCCTCCTTTTGTCTCTGTACCCTCTCTTTCAGTTTCTGTCTTTCTTCCCGTGTTCTGTCACGGTCGAGATACACCCTCCGGTACTCTGACATATCCCTTAGTCTTGCTTTCTCCTGCAGGATCCTGTTTCGAGTCAATTCTGCTTTGAAAATTACTTTGACTGGCCGGATTCTTCCTCTTGCAAACCCCCCTATTCTCAGAAAATTTGCCAGCTGGGTCATGTCATCTTCTCCTATTGCTTTCATGATGTTTTCAATCGCATTTTTCTCCCCTTGTCTTCTTGCTTCATAAGTTTCCCTTCAGCTTCCTGGAGCCCGTAAACAAAGACTGATCTCTCTTACATTCTCCCACTGCCTATCCCTATGTAACCCCTGATTCGATTTAGTTGCCTCCATTGCAGCTTTCCTTTCTTCAATCTCTTCACTGTCTGTTATCCCTTGGCCCAGTGGCCTGTCGCTTTCCCTTCTTAACTTTCCCTGTGCACTGCTGTGGTCTGTTAGGGCTTCTACGTATAGCTTAGCTCTCCCTTTTACTACACTCCCTCGATTGTTCCTGATGTGATCCTCTCTTCTCTGGCTCCACGATGGTCTGATATAGCCTCTGCATACAGTTTCACTCCGTTCTCTACAGTCCTCTTCTTTGTGACTGAGGTAGCAGTTTCTGATACCATGTCCACATTGCTTTTAGTTCATTAGGCTGTTTCAAATTTTTCAGTTCTTCTTCTAATCTCTGTATCTTAGCCTCTGCTGTTGTGACTTGCTTCTCCCACTTCCTGCTTTCTGCAGCTATCCTCTCCTCCATTATCTTGCTTTCTGCAGCTATCCTCTCCTCCATTATCTTGCTTTCTGCAGCTATCCTCTCCTCCATTTTCATGCTAAGCTCCTCTAGCTTCCTTCCCCACTCATGTTCCTTTTCATGAGCTCTGCTGCCCAATCTTCCTTTGCAGACTCATCCTCCAGTCCCCTGCTTTTCCGTCCTGCTCTCTGGGACCCCATTTTTTATTTTTTATTTTAAGATGCCACAGAGTGAAAAACTATGTATTTCTGTGTGGTTGTTTTGTGGTGTGATTGCCTGAGTGTTTGTGTGGGGGGTGGAGGGAGGGAGAGGAGAAACTGAAGACAGTGGGGAAATGGAAGAGAGGTGGGGAGGGGGAAAGAGGGGGGATTATGGGAGAGAGTGAAGGAGGGAGAAGCAGAGGTGGAGAGAGAATGGGAGAGGGAGAGGGGGAGGAGGTGGGTGAGAGAGGGGGTTCAGGGAAGGGATTGGGGGAGAGGTGGGTGGAGGGAGCAGGGGGAAATAGTGTGTGTGGGCCTGTGTGTGTGTGTTAGTTTTGTGTGTGTATGTGTGTGTGTGTTAGTTTTGTGTGTGTGTGTGTGTGTGCACGTTAGTTTTGTGTGTGTGTGTGTGTTAGTTTTTTTTTGTGTGTGTGTGTGTTAGTTTTGTGTGTGTATGTATGTGTGTGTGTGTGTATGTTTGTGTGTGTATGTATGTGTGAATAGTAGTGGTGAAATTGTGTTATGGTGTATGAGTGTGTATGTGGAGTTTGCGAGTGACACGTTGTCTGCAGTGCTTCTCTACCTGGCCTGCCCTGACACACCTGACCTACCAGTTAATGTGTGTGTGTGTGTGTGTGTGTGTGTGTGTGTGTGTGTGTGTGTGTGTGGAACTATATGTGTGTGGATTTATTGTGTGAAAAGTAGTGGTGAAATTGTGTTATGTGTATGAGTGGTATGTGAGGTCTGCGAGTAACATGTAGTCTACAGTGCTCCTCTACCTGGCCTGACCTGACACACCTGATCTACCAGTTAATGTATTCTATGATTCACCTGTCTGCTCGCCCTTTTCTACTAGAAATTACCAATTGCTATTTGTTACTGAGTACTTGATATCCTATTCCTTATCTTACTATGAGAGTTGACCGTTCACAATCAGCTTAGCGGTTAGGTAATTGGAACTTACTCCCGACACCCCGAAAACCACACATAGGTGAATACTTGCGATGCGATGCAGCTGTCCAGCGTGTAGTATCCTGTAGATTGTCCAACTCGATGTGATGTTCTGGCGTATATCCACTTTCGTTTCTTGTCGATATATAATATAACCTATTCACTGAATTTCTTTCGCTTGTCACATATTAATTTCACTTTATTATCTAGGGTGACACACGTGGCAACGTCGCCTGGAGCACACTAGGCCCACTGATCCCGCCTCCAAATATTTATTTCTAGATCACTTATAAAATTATGGCTCTCCCCACACTTATGTGGCTCAGGGCAACTCGTAAATCACTTCAAGGGTTGTTCACTACCCTGACACACTTGATAACCCCTGCAGTACCCTGGTGTAGCCCTCAAAAACACTTATTTGCACAGAAACCTACAAGTTGCGACTGACCCGCACGGCGTCCCTACTGTGTGTGTGTGTGTGTGTGTGTGTGTACTCACCTAGTTGTACTCACCTAGTTGTGGTTGCAGGGGTCGAGTCAAAGCTCCTGGCCCCGCCTCTTCACTGGCCGCTACTGGGTCACTCTCCCTGCGCCATGAGCTTTATCATACCTCTGCTTAAAGCTATGTATAGAGCCTGCCTCCACTACATCGCTTCCTAAACTATTCCACTTCCCGACAACTCTGTGACTGAAGAAATACTTCCTAACATCTCTGTGATTCATCTGAGTCTTCAACTTCCATCTGTGTCCCCTTGTTGTTGTGTCCCATCTCTGGAACATTCTGTCTCTGTCCACTTTGTCAATTCCTCTCAGTATCTTATATGTTGTTATCATGTCTCCCTATCTCTCCTGTCCTCCAGTGTCGTCAGGTCGATTTCCCTTAACCTCCCTCGTAGGACATACCCCTTAGCTCCGGGACTAGTCTTGTTGCAAACCTTTGCACTTTCTCGAGCTTCTTCACATGCTTGGCTAGGTGTGGGTTCCAAACTGGTGCTGCATACTCCAATATGGGCCTAACGTACACAGTGTACAGGGTCCTGAACGATTCTTTATTAAGATGTCGGAATGCTGTTCTTAGGTTTGCTAGGCGCCCATATGCTGCAGCAGTTATTTGGTTGATGTGCGCCTCAGGAGATGTGTCTGGTGTTATACTCACCCCAAGATCTTTTTCCTTGATTGAGGTTTGCAGTCTCTGGCCCCCTAGGCTGTACTCCGTCTGCGGTCTTCTTTGCCCTTCCCCAATCTTCATGACTTTGCACTTGGTGGGGTTGAACTCCAGGAGCCAGTTGCTGGACCAGGCTTGCAGGCTGTCCAGATCCCTTTGTAGTTCTGCCTGGTCCTCGTCCGATTGAATTCTTCTCATCAACTTCACATCATCTGCAAACACACACACAGGTGTGTGTGTGTGTGTGGGTGTGGGTGTGTCGTGCCGAATACGTAAATCTTGAGATTTTCGGTTAAATAGCAGCGCTTTTCTTGCCGAATAAGGCAAGCAAAATTTTGTGTATAAAATAATTTCGCATAAATCATTTTGAACATAACCAAAAAAAAAATCATTGTGTTTCTTTATTATTAAATTATTGTAAACTTATATATATAATATATATAGTTCGTTTAGGATGAGTAAAATTGCGCTTGTTATAATAAGCTTAAGTAAGTTATCTAATTTTTTTTGGGTACAAAATTAATAATTTTTACATATACGTAAATTATAAATATATATTTATAAACGTTTAAGATAATTTTTTAGAAAGGACTTAGTTTTAAATGAGTTCTTGCTAATTGACCAGTTTTACCTATTCGGCACGACACACGTATCTATATATATATGTCGTGCCGATTAGGTAAAACTGGTCAATTAGCAAGAACTCATCTAAAATTAAATCCTTTCTAAAATTTTCTCTTATACGTTTAAAGATATATTTTTTTCATTTATGTTTATGTAAGAATTTATAATTTGTACAAAGAGAAACTTTGAAAACCTACCTAACCTTATTACAACAAGCGCAATTTAATTTAGCCTAACCCAACTAAATATATTTTAGATACGTTAACATTAATTTAATAGTAAACAAACACAATTAAATATATATTTTTTTCGTTGTGTTCAGAATGATTTTGGCGAAATTATTGCATACACAAATTTTCACTTGTCTTATATGGCAAGGTGAGAGTTGCTATTTAAGCCAAAATCCCAAGTTTTACCTAATCGGCACGACATATATATATATATATATATATATATATATATATATATATATATATATATATATATATATATATATATATATATATATATATATATATATATATATATATATAAATGCCCGTAAAAGAAAAACATTCATCATCATTCACTCCATCCCTGCCTTGCCAGAGGCGCTCTTACACTACAGTTATAATATAAAGTGAAGATCTGCAAACCAGGTTCGCCAGAAAGAAACTGTTTGGCTGCCGGACTAACAGTCTTCATGAAGTCTCGAACTATTTTTTACTTCTCCAATTTTTATGTTTTTCCATTTGGTGGTGGGTTGTATTTTAGGAGCATATGGTCTCCATATATAGGTAGATCCCTCTTAATCCAGGATCGGATAAACTAACTTGCCAAATCTCCAAAGGAATGATCAGCTTTATTCCGTTATAATAATTTTACCCAGAGACGTTTCCTAGAAGGAGATAGGCACACCAAACCAATAATGATATCGCTATAAAGTTTGAAAATCCGCTAAGTGCCGAGAAAACTAATAGATCCAATTATTTTTTCCTATACTCACATGTGAGAGACGTTGTGTGTGTGTGTGTGTGTGTGTGTGTGTGTGTGTGTGTGTGTGTACGTGTGTGTAAGTTTCTCTGAGAACAAATGTCTGTGCACATATTATTTGGCATATTGTTGTTACATTGTGTATGCGCACATACACTTAGTACCCACTTTATTAAGTATCCCCTTCTTGTAGTAGGCAGAGCCCTCTTTTTCCCCTAGAACAACCTGAATTCTTCGTGGCAAGTTATCAACAGTCTACTGGAAACATTCTTTAGAATAACAAAAAGGGCACAATACCGTGACTGAAAAAAATACACAAATAACCCGCACATAGAAGAGAGGAGCTTACGACGACGTTTCGGCCCGACTTGGACTATTTACAAAGTCGTAAGCTCCTTTCTTCTATGTGCGGGTTATTTGTGTATTCCTTAGAAATTCCGGTTGATATTGACATGACAGCAACAAACAGTTGCAGCATATCTGTCGGCTGCACATGCTGCGAGTCTCCTGTTCCACCACATGGACATTTCTGACCCTACCATCTGCAGCAGATATCGCGATTCAACAAAGAAAGGCGACGTTTTTCAGTCTTCAGTTGTCCAGTTTTGGTGAAGCTGTGCCAACTATAGCCTCAATTTCGTGTTCTTAGCTGCTCACTGGATTCTTTACGTGTGTTTACATTATTTTCTGTAAACTCTAGAGACTATTTTGCGTGAAAATCGCAGATCAGCAGAGCCCCATTCTAGTGGATAGTCTGAAGAACAACTGAGACTGTTGACCATGTCTGCAGGTTTTTAGGCATTGAGGTGATACAACGTGGTTGGCTGATTCGATATTTGCATTTGCGAGCAGGTGTACAGGTGTACCTAATAAAGTGGACACCGAGTGTTAAATGAGTTCACAGACTCCAAATAACGAAGGCACTCTAAATATCCTGTTAGTAATGTTGTGTACATATATGGGAAATACGACATATACTTGTTGTATACATGTGTGATATTGTGTGAACATGTGTGAGTGATATTGTGTGAACATGTGTGAGTGATATTGTGTGA
>WNWK01028029.1:0-25752 GCA_009830355.1 Cherax destructor | reverse complement strand
AGTTTATTGTTATGGTTCACTTTGTGTAGAGTTTTCAAGTTATGTTTCATTTGTAGAGCTTTTAAGTTATGGTTCACTTGAATAGAGCTTTATCAAGTTGGGGTTCATCTGTAGAGCTTTGTAAATTATTGTTCACTCTTTTAGAGTTTTTGTCGTTATGTTTCACTGTGTAGAGTTTTACGTATGGTTCACTTGTATAGAGCTTTATCAATTTTTGTTCACTCTGTATAGAGCTTTATCAAGTTATTGTTCATTTTTAGAGCTTATCGTTATTGTTCACTTGTAGAGCTTTGTCAAGTTATTGTTCACTCTGTGTAGAGCTTTATCAAATGGTTCACTTTGTGTAGAGCTTTGTCAAGTTTTTTTTTCACTTGTAGAGCTTTGTCAAGTTATGGTTTCTGTGTGACCCACTTTAGGGTTAACTTTTTTAGAGTTTTTATCGTTATTCAACTGTGTAGAGCTTTATCAAGTTATGGTTCACTTTTTAGAGTTTTATCAAGTTAGGTTCACTTGTGTAGAGTTTTACGTTAGGTTCCACTGTGTAGAGTTTATCAAGTTATGGTTCAGTCTGTGTAGAGTTTTACAAGTTATGGTTCAGTCTTTTAGAGCTTTATCAAGTTATGGTTCACCTGTGAGAGTTTTATGAAGAAGTTCACTCATGGTAGAGCCAGAGGGGAAGCCAGGTTGTAGAGCCAGATGGAGAGCTAGGTGAGCCGATGGTGAGCCAGATGGAGACCAGGTGGCAGCCAGATGGTAGAGCAGATGGTGGCCAGAGGTAGAGCCAGGTGGCCCAGAGGTAGAGAGAGGTAAAAGGGTGGAGAGCCAGATTGTGGCCAGGTGGTAGATGATGGTAGAGCCAGAGGGGGAGCCAGATGGTAGAGCCAGAGGGTAGAGCCAGATGGTAGAGTTAGATGGTTGAGGCAGATGGTGACCTAGATGGTAGTGACAGTTGGTGAGGCAGGTGGTAGAGCTGGGAGGTAGCGAGGAGAGCCAGATGGTAGAGCCAGATGGTGAGCCAGATGGCAGACCCATGGTAGAGCCAGAAGAGCCAGATGGAAAAGGATGGTAGAGCCAGATGTTGGAGCCAGAGGAGATCAGAGGTGGAGATGGTAGACCAGAGGGTTTGGGCCAGATGGTGACCAAAGGTCCCAGATTGTAGAGCCAGGTGGTAGAGCCAGGTGGTAGCGATGGTAGATCCAGATGGTGAGATGGTAGAGCCAGAGGTAAAAATTGTAGAGCCAGATGGTAGAGTTAGAGATAGAGCCAGATGGGGGGCAGATGGTAGAGTCAGATGGTGGAGACGTAGACCAAAATGGTAGAGTGAGGTAGAGTCAGATGGTAGAGTCAGATGGTGAGTCAGATGGTAGAGCAGATGGTAGAGCCAGATGGTAGAGCCAGATGGTGGAGCAGAGGAAAGAGCAGATGGTGAGTGAAGAGTCAGATGGTAGACCGATGGTACCCCCAGATAGGGGCCAGATGGTGGAATGGTAGACCAATTGGAGCCGATGGTAGAGTTAAATAAGAGCCAGATGGTAGAGTCAGATGGTAGAGTCAGATGGTAGAGCCAGACGTAGAGCCAGATGGAGAGCAGATGGTAGAGTCAGATGGTGAGCGATGGTAGAGCGATGGTAGAGCGATGGTAGAGCCAGATGGTAGAGCCAGATGGTAGAGTCAGATGGAAAGAGTCAGATGGTAGAGTCAGATGGTAGAGTCAGATGGTAGCCCCGAGGGCCCGTGAGAGCCAGATGGGGGCGATGGTGGAGTCAGATGGAAGAGATGGGACAGATGGTAGAGCGATGGGGCAGATGGTAGAGTCAGATGGGGCGATGGTAGAGCAGGGGGAGAGTCAGATGGAGAGCCAGATGGTAGAGTCAGATGGTAGAGCCAAATGGAAGAGCCAGATGGTAGAGTAGATGGTAGAGTCAGATGGTAGAGCCAGATGGTAGAGTTAGATGGTGGGGAAAAATGGAAGAGCCAGATGGTAGAGTCAGTGGAGAGCGATGGTAGACCAAATGGAAGAGCCAGATGGTAGAGCGGGCCTGGGTGAACAAAACGGTAATATAAATGGCGCTATAGATAAACGGTATTTTTTTTGTTAGGGACCGTGGGTTACTGTTGTTATTGCTACTGTTACTACGTTGTTGTATGTTGTTGTCGCTACTGTTGTTGCTATTTTTTTGTTACTGTTGACATTGTTGTTACTACGTTGCTGTAACATGTTGATATTGTTCCGCTACTGTTGTTACTATGGTTGCTATTTAGCACACTACTTTTTTACTACGTTGCTTAACCCTTTTTTTTCTCCAGTTGTTGTTGCACGTTGTTGTTGCTACTGTTGTCTTTGACTGTTTTGTTGCTACTGTTGTCGCTACGTTGTTTTGCACTTGTTTTTTATGCCCGTTGTTTCTCCCTTGTTGTTGTTGTTACTGTTGTTGTCGCTACCATTGTTGCTACGTTGCTGTAACATGTTGTTATTGTTACCCCACCGTTGTTGCTACGTTGTTGCGCGTTTTTTTTTTTTCCCCCGTTGGTCGCTGTGTTGTTGTTGTACTGTTGTTGCAGCTGTTGCTTTCCCCGCCCCCGTTGCTGTTACTGCGCTGTTGCTGTTACGCTGCTGTTGTGTTATGCAGTTTTGCGTTACCGCTGTTGCTGTTACGCTGCTGTTCGTTACTGCAGCGTTACTGTTCCCCGGGCTGCCCCCGCAGCGGCACCGCCCCCTTTTTTTTCCCCGGCGTTCCCGTTACCGCAGGTTGTTTTGGGGTGTTACGCCCCCGTTGCATTACGCGCTTTCGTTACCCGGCTGTTACCGCTGTTGCTGTTACTGTGCTGTTGCGTCGCGCTGCGAATAGTATTTTAGCTGTTTTGTCGTTGTTACCCCGCTACTGTTGTTGTTCTGTTGTTATCACCGCTACTTTTGTCGTTGTTACCACCCTTACGTTGTTGTTATCACCGCTGTTGTTGTTATCACCGCTACTGTTGTTCTGTTGTTGTTACCATCGCTACGTTGTTGTTATCACCGCTACTGTTGTTGTGTTACCATCCCACTTTTTTTTTTATCACCGCTACGTTGTTTCACCGCTACTGTTGTTCTGTTGGTTACCATCGCTACTGTTGTTGTTATCACCGCTACTGTTGTTTTCCCCACTGTTGTTCTGTTGTTGTTACCATCGCTAGTGTTGTTATCACCGCTACTGTGTTGTTGTTACCACCCTACTGTTTTTTTCCCCCCGCTACGTGTTGTTCTGTTGTTTACGTTGTTGTTACCTTTCTGTTGTTACCACCGCTACTACTGTTGTTCTGTTGTTGCTACTGTTGTTACCACCTCTACTGTTGTTACCACCTCTACGTTGTTCGGTTGCTTGTTGTTCCCCCCTTACTGTTTTCTTTTTTTAGTGTCGTTGTTACCACCGCACTTTTTTTCTGTTGTTGTTAGGCATTTTTCCCCACCGCTACTGTTGTTCTGTTGTTGTTAGTGTCGTTGTTACCACCGCTACGGTTCTGTTGTTGTTAGTGCGTTGTTACCACCGCACGTTGTTCTGTTGTTGTTATGCGTTGTTACCACCGCTAGTTGTTCTGGTTGTTAGTGGTTGTTACCACCGCTACTGTTGTTTTTCCCCGTCGTTGTTACCACCGCTACTTTTTTTTGTTTTTTAGTGTCGTTGTTACCACCGCTACTGTTGTTCTGTTGTTGTTAGTGTCGTTGTTACCACCGCTACTGTTGTTCTGTTGTTGTTAGTGCGTTGTTACCACCGCTACTGTTGTTCTGGTTGTTAGTGTCGTTGTTACCACCGCTACTGTTGTTTTTCCCCGTCGATGTTCCCCCCGTACTGTTGTTGTTACGTCGTTGTTACCACCGCTACTGTTGTTGTTACTGCCGTTGTTACCACCGCTACTGTTGTTGTTAGTGTCGTTGTTACCACCGCTACTGTTGTTGTTAGTGCCGGTTACCACCGCTACTGTTGTTGTTAGTGTCGTTTTTTCCACCGCTACTGTTGTTGTTAGTGTCGTTGTTACCACCGCTACTGTTGTTGTTCCCGTCTTGTTACCACCGCTATTTGTTGTTGTTACCGTCGTTGTTACCACCGCTACTGTTGTTGTTACCGTCGTTGTTACCACCGCTACTGTTGTTGTTATTGTCGTTGTTACCACCCCCATGTCGTTGTTACCACCGCTACTGTTGTTACCACCCAATGTTGTTCCCACCGCTCCCGTTGTTGTTACTTGGTCGTTGTTACCACCGCAGGGGTTTTGGGTTACTGGTCGTTGTTCCCCACCGCTACTGCGTTGTTACCACCGCTACGTTGTTACCACCGCTACTGTTGTTGTTACTGTCGTTGTTACCACCGCTACTGTCGTTGTTACCACCGCTACTGTTGTTACCACCGCTACTGTTGTTGTTACTGTCGTTGTTACCACCGCTACTGTCGTTGTTACCACCGCTACTGTTGTTACCACCGCTACTGTTGTTGTTAGTGTCGTTGTTACCACCGCTACTGTTGTTGTTACTGTCGTTGTTACCACCGCTACTTGCCTCAGCTCTGGTGAACATCCCTCCAGATGGATCGACAAAACAGGAACCGACCTCAGCATGAACCAGTTGCATGACCTGTGTCAAGTAAGGCAACAGCGGCACTTCTCCGCTCCATGGAATATTACCCCATTCCAAACTACCATCCCTCCATTTCCCCCAAAAATTCTTCTTAAATCACAACCAAAGCTTCGCCTTGAAGCCAAACATGATGCCTTAAACTGTGTTGATAACTTAGTCACACAGCACACTCTCTCGCAAATTATTTACGTTGATGGTTGTGTTCACCAATCCACTGGTGCAGCTGGTAGTGCTGCTGGTGTCGTACACTGGTGCAGCTGGTAGTGCTGGTGTCGTACACTGGTGCAGCTGGTAGTGCTGGTGTCGTACACTGGTGCAGCTGGTAGTGCTGGTGTCGTACACTGGTGCAGCTGGTAAATGCTGGTGTCGTACACTGGTGCAGCTGGTAGTGCTGGTGCCGTACACTGGTGCAGCTGGAGTGCTGGTGTCGTACACTGGTGCAGTTGGTAGTGCTGGTGTCGTACACTGGTGCAGCTGGTAGTGCTGGTGTCGTACACTGGTGCAGCTGGAGTGCTGGTGCCGTACACTGGTGCAGCTGGTGTGCTGGTGTCGTACACGGTGCAGCTGGTGTTGGGTGTACACTGGCAATAGCTGGTAGTGCTGGTGTCGTACACTGGTGCAGCTGGTAGTGCTGGTGTCGTACACTGGTGCAGCTGGTAGTGCTGGTGTCGTACACCGGTGCAGCTGGTAGTGCTGGTGCCGTACACTGGTCAGCTGGTAGTGCTGGTGTCGTACACTGGGCAGCTGGTAGTGCTGTGTGTCGTACACTGGTGCAGCTGGTAGTGCTGGTGTCGCACTGGTGCAGCTGGTATTGGTGCCGTACACTGGTGCAGCTGGTAGTGCTGGTGTCGTACACTGGTGCAGCTGGTAGTGCTGGTGTCGTACACTGGCAGCTGGTAGTGCTGGTGCTGTACACTGGTGCAGCTGGTAGTGCTGGTGTCACCGGTGCAGCTGGAGGTGGTTCGTACACTGGTGCAGCTGGTAGTGCTGGTGTCGTACACTGGTGCAGCTGGTAGTGCTGGTGCCGTACACTGGTGCAGCTGGTAGTGCTGGTGTCGCACACTGGTGCAGCTGGTAGTGCTGGTGTCGACACTGGTCAGCTGGTAGTGCTGGTGTCGTACACTGGTGCAGCTGGTAGTGCTGGTGTCGTACACTGGTGCAGCTGGTAGTGCTGGTGTCGTACACTGGTGCAGCTGGTAGTGCTGGTGCCGTACACTGGTGCAGCTGGTAGTGCTGGTGTCGTACACTGGTGCAGCTGGTAGTGCTGGTGTCGTACACTGGTGCAGCTGGTAGTGCTGGTGTCGTACACTGGTGCAGCTGGTAGTGCTGGTGTCGTACACTGGTGCAGCTGGTAGTGCTGGTGTCGTACACTGGTGCAGCTGGTAGTGCTGGTGTCGTACACTGGTGCAGCTGGTAGTGCTGGTGTCGTACACTGGTGCAGCTGGTAGTGCTGGTGTCGTACACTGGTGCAGCTGGTAGTGCTGGTGTCGTACACTGGTGCAGCTGGTAGTGCTGGTGTCGTACACTGGTGCAGCTGGTAGTGCTGCTGGTGTCGTACACTGGTGCAGCTGGTGTGCTGGTGTCGTACACTGGTGCAGCTGGTAGTGCTGGTGTCGTACACTGGTGCAGCTGGTAGTGCTGGTGTCGTACACTGGTGCAGCTGGTAGTGCTGGTGTCGTACACTGGTGCAGCTGGTAGTGCTGGTGTCGTACACTGGTGCAGCTGGTAGTGCTGGTGTCGTACACTGGTGCAGCTGGTAGTGCTGGTGTCGTACACTGGTGCAGCTGGTAGTGCTGGTGTCGTACACTGGTGCAGCTGGTAGTGCTGGTGTCGTACACTGGTGCAGCTGGTAGTGCTGGTGTCGTACACTGGTGCAGCTGGTAGTGCTGGTGTCGTACACTGGTGGCGGGCTGGTGTGCCTGCTGGTGGTCGTACACTGGTGCAGCTGGTAGTGCTGGTGTCGTACACTGGTGCAGCTGGTAGTGCTGGTGTCGTACACTGGTGCAGCTGGTAGTGCTGGTGTCGTACACTGGTGCAGCTGGTAGTGCTGCTGGTGTCGTACACTGGTGCAGCTGGTAGTGCTGGTGTCGTACACTGGTGCAGCTGGTAGTGCTGGTGTCGTACACTGGTGCAGCTGGTAGTGCTGGTGTCGTACACTGGTGCAGCTGGTAGTGCTGGTGTCGTACACTGGTGCAGCTGGTAGTGCTGGTGTCGTACACTGGTGCAGCTGGTAGTGCTGGTGTCGTACACTGGTGCAGCTGGTAGTGCTGGTGTCTTACACTGGTGCAGCTGGTAGTGCTGCTGGTGTCGTACACTGGTGCAGTCTGGTAGCTGCTGGTGTCGTACACTGGTGCAGCTGGTAGTGCTGGTGTCGTACACTGGTGCAGCTGGTAGTGCTGGTGTCGTACACTGGTGCAGCTGGTAGTGCTGGTGTCGTACACTGGTGCAGCTGGTAGTGCTGCTGGTGTCGTACACTGGTGCAGCTGGTAGTGCTGGTGTCGTACACTGGTGCAGCTGGTAGTGCTGCTGGTGTCGTACACTGGTGCAGCTGGTAGTGCTGCTGGTGTCGTACACTGGTGCAGCTGGTAGTGCTGGTGTCGTACACTGGTGCAGCTGGTAGTGCTGGTGTCGTACACTGGCAGCTGGTAGTGCTGGTGTCGTACACTGGTGCAGCTGGTAGTGCTGGTGTCGTACACTGGTGCAGCTGGTAGTGCTGCTGGTGTCGTACACTGGTGCAGCTGGTAGTGCTGGTGTCGTACACTGGTGCAGCTGGTAGTGCTGGTGTCGTACACTGGTGCAGCTGGTAGTGCTGGTGCCGTACACTGGTGCAGCTGGTAGTGCTGGTGTCGTACACTGGTGCAGCTGGTAGGCTGCTGGTGTCGTACACTGGTGCAGCTGGTAGTGCTGGTGTCGTACACTGGTGCAGCTGGTAGTGCTGGTGTCGTACACTGGTGCAGCTGGTAGTGCTGGTGTCGTACACTGGTGCAGCTGGTAGTGCTGCTGGTGTCGTACACTGGTGCAGCTGGTAGTGCTGGTGTCGTACACTGGGCAGCTGGTAGTGCTGCTGGTGTCGTACACTGGTGCAGCTGGTAGTGCTGGTCGTACACTGGTGCAGCTGGTAGTGCTGCTGGTGTCGTACACTGGTGCAGCTGGTAGTGCTGGTGTCGTACACTGGTGCAGCTGGTAGTGCTGCTGGTGTCGTACACTGGTGCAGCTGGTAGTGCTGGTGTCGTACACTGGTGCAGCTGGTAGTGCTGCTGGTGTCGTACAGAGTGATGGCTCTCATAAAGAAATTGGAGCACACATCAATAACTGGGCCTCTACCCTCCAGACAGAACTGTTTGCCATACTCCTTGCACTCAAGTGCGTCCATGTATCTAAGGTTGACGCTTTAATTATAACTGTCATCCATAAATGCTCTCAACTCGTCAAGTATAACTTGTGGCATTCTTGTGTCAGAAGAGAGACACATTTTACCTGGAGTTTACCTGGAGAGGGTTTCGGGGGTCAACGCTCTTGCGGCTCGGTCTGAGTCCAGGCCTCATGGTGGATCAGGGTCTGATCAACCAAGTTGTTACTGGTGGCAGCACGCAAATTGACGTACGAACCACAGCCTGGTTGGTCAGGTACTGACTTTAGGTATCTGTCCACCTCCCTCCTTATGGCTGGTGGGAGGTTGTTGAACAGTCTTGGGCCCCGGACACTCATTGTGTTTTCTTAGTGTACCAGTGGCGCCCTACTGGTCACTGGGGGTATGTTACATAGCCTGCCAAGTCTTTTGCTTTCGTATTGAGTGATTTCTGTGTGCGGTTAGGGACCAGTCCCTCCAGAATCTTCCAGGTGTAGATTATGATATATCTCTCTCGCCTGCGCTCCAGTGAATACAAGTCTAGTGCTTCCAGGCGTTCCCAGTAGTTAAGGTGTTTGATGGAACTTATATGCCCAGTAAAGGTTCTCTGTACATTCTCTAGATCTGCAATTTCACCTGCCTTCTAAGTACAGTGGTACACAAGTACAATGGTGGGAACACTATGTATCTTACCCTCCCCCCCACACGTCAAAACTGACCACCTTGACGTAGTTACACACGATATCAATAAGTCATTCACTTAAACATAATACTGAAAGTATTATTAATGCGTCTGTAATACAATATATAGAGAAGAAACAACACACACTATATATACCAGACATAACCTAAACTTACTCTTACTTGAAGATAGTTAAAAATACCCCACTAATTATGTTACAATGGTACATTTTTTTTATTTAAAACTATGTACAGATTATTTAATCTAATAATGTAGAATATACATATATAAACGTATACTAACATGGTACTATGATACCAGTATGAACAAAAATCCCCACTGGTACAACACCAGTCCAGCAAATACATGTACTATATACAGTGACCCAATGGAAATAAATTACTTTGACTTTCTTTGTGTTATCCTGGAGGGTTCTCTACACATATACTGCTATGTATGATAATCTATGTAACTGTATTTGTGTATACTTGAATAAACTTACTTACTAGTTATTACACTCCAAACAACACAATCCTGACTCTGCCTCTAATACCAAGTGCTAATATAATCCAGTTATATATAATGTTGGTGCTAACACTATGACAGTATATATAATGTTGGTGCTAACACAGTACAGCTGGCACTTCTACCTCCCCCCCCCCACGCAACGGATAAGTTTGTCCACTGTCACCACCTAAAGTCAGTACCTGACCAGCTAGGCTGTGGTTCGTACGTCAGTTTGCATGCGGCCAGCAGTAACAGCCTGGTTGATCAGACCCGGATCCACCATAAGGCCTAGTCTCAGACCGGGTAACGGGGGCGGTGACCCCCGAAACTCCCTCCAGGTAAACCTGAACAACCAAAACAGTAATTAAACGTTAATTCAGTAACGAATCCCGAGTACGTTAGTAAATTAAATAATAAATATAAGCATTGTAGTACAAATCACACCACGGGCGGGGATTGAACTCGCGGCGCGTGAGTCGCTGGGATGGAATTTTACGACTCACTCGCCACGAGTTCAATCCCCACCCGTATACATAAATATACCATTAACAAATGTGTAGACATTCCAACTCTAAACACATGTACAAGTCTACAAGGCAGATTAATATACACCAGCCAGATATTAACTATATCAATAATAACTTTACCACTATAAGTGCAGGTTGAGTTAGGTTATCAACAGTTATAACTTTATATTAAAACTGTATATACAAAATACATAGTTCAACACACCTAAACCTTGTATATATAATCGATAACCAAAACATATACACCTCCAACACCTCAAAAATTAAATTACATTCACCTCTACTGACGTAACAATATATAGAACATATGAATTACAACCAAGATAGAAGCTACGTTTTTATTGTATCACCTTAATAACATAGATATTTATTAGCATATGCACATTCCATATACTCTTCCATATGGTAACCCATACACTCGTCAACACACACACACACACACACACACACACACACACACACACACACACACACACACACACACACACACACACACACACACACACACACACACACAGAAGTTGATGAGAAGAATTCAATCGGACGAGGACCAGGCAGAACTACAAAGGGATCTGGACAGCCTGCAAGCCTGGTCCAGCAACTGGCTCCTGGAGTTCAACCCCACCAAGTGCAAAGTCATGAAGATTGGGGAAGGGCAAAGAAGACCGCAGACGGAGTACAGCCTAGGGGGCCAGAGACTGCAAACCTCAATCAAGGAAAAAGATCTTGGGGTGAGTATAACACCAGACACATCTCCTGAGGCGCACATCAACCAAATAACTGCTGCAGCATATGGGCGCCTAGCAAACCTAAGAACAGCATTCCGACATCTTAATAAAGAATCGTTCAGGACCCTGTACACTGTGTACGTTAGGCCCATATTGGAGTATGCAGCACCAGTTTGGAACCCACACCTAGCCAAGCATATGAAGAAGCTCGAGAAAGTGCAAAGGTTTGCAACAAGACTAGTCCCGGAGCTAAGGGGTATGTCCTACGAGGGGAGGTTAAGGGAAATCGACCTGACGACACTGGAGGACAGGAGAGATAGGGGAGACATGATAACAACATATAAGATACTGAGAGGAATTGACAAAGTGGACAGAGACAGAATGTTCCAGAGATGGGACACAACAACAAGGGGACACAGATGGAAGTTGAAGACTCAGATGAATCACAGAGATGTTAGGAAGTATTTCTTCAGTCACAGAGTTGTCGGGAAGTGGAATAGTTTAGGAAGCGATGTAGTGGAGGCAGGCTCTATACATAGCTTTAAGCAGAGGTATGATAAAGCTCATGGCGCAGGGAGAGTGACCCAGTAGCGGCCAGTGAAGAGGCGGGGCCAGGAGCTTTGACTCGACCCCTGCAACCACAACTAGGTGAGTACAACTAGGTGAGTACACACACACAAACACACACACAAACACACACACACACAGAGGCGGGGCCAGGAGCTGAGTCTCGACCCCTGCAACCACAATTAGGTGAGTACACACACACTACCTGACCTCATGAAGGTTATATGTCATAACCGACATCCTATATTACAATGTGATATATCTGACACATCCCACATACATGCTACATACCTCCCCCTCCCCTGATACTTCTATACCACGGAACCTCTACCAAACCCCAATACCCAATTCTCCCCAACCCAACTGGAGCCCAGTACCCCCCAGGCATGGGCTCCACCATGGTCATAACGCTGACAATCCTTCTACTCTAATACCCAAATATCCCCTCGTGAAACTCTTCCCCAGCATACTGTCATACAACAATTTATTCCTGCATATAGTTCTATAAAACTTGGCCAGCAGGATACGACGTCGTACTTCCATATTTCCTCCCTCACGAGAAGCCCACTTATATAAATATACTCAACAACAACATACGCAGCAGCTCTCCCTGCTGTATCAGTAACCCCACTCAAGTCTAAACTCAACGCCCTCAATACTGAAACATTCCTGCAACCCGTCACTAAACACACGAGCGAGTCATCGCGCGACCCTCATAGCTCCCACAGAAGTACACTACATGAAATGCAGTCTCATCCCCACAAACTCTACACGCTCCATCCTCCACCACCTTCCGATACGATAATAACACTCTAGCAGGTAGAATTCCATGTAAAAACTTATACATAACCTCTCGTTCCCTCGGAGGTATGCGTAATTTCGCAAACATACTCCAAATGCTCCCCATGCAGCACTGCCTCTTAACATAAACTCTCAACACATGTTTGCGGAGATCAAATAACCCCATTCCTTCAGTCTCACCGGCAACGTGATGACTTCCCTCCGCAACCATTCACACCACAAGAGCCTAAAAATCCTACCCTGAATCCATCTTATCACCATCCTAGTTAAAGGGTAGACGTTGGCGACATAACATGCCTTACTATACAGGACGGCGTTTACAGTAATGACCCTCTGCAACAGTGTTAGATGATAAGGCCGGATTCCCTGTAACCGATTAACAATGCTATTCTCGACTCTCTCTAATTTACTGCCCTCACCTCCTTTCTATCACCTGCATACACACGCCCACATATTTTTAAAGACCTCTCCACATTCGTTATTATTGAGCATCCCCAATCCCTACGGTGAACCCACTCACCAAGACCCAATATCTTAGATTTATCTACGTTCACGTTCATACCCGACGCCTTCCCAAACGTCCCAACTACCACTCCCAGGTGCTAACTCACTAATAACATCGTATCATCGATATATCTAACCATTACTTGAAAAACTCTCCCACCCACACTCATCACCCGACCAAAAACTTTGTCCCTCACCATCCTATAGAAAGGGTCGTGCACACATGCGAAGAGCATCTGAGACAATGGACAACCCTGCCTCAAACCTCTACCCATGGGTACAACGCCACCCAATCTACTGTTAACCTGAACTCCAGCCGTTGCCCAGCAATACAATGTATCCGCCCACCTTACTATTTCCTTCCCAAACCCCTGCTTAAGTAGGATACACTGCATCGCTTCCCTTTCCATCATGGGCTCCTCTCCAGTCAAGGGCAAATAACGCCCCCTTCCTCCCCTTCTCTTGCAGTGCACTCACAAAATCAACAATAATTGAATGTCCCGATAACATGGATCTACCCGGAATACCATACTGTCCCGGCGTCACTACACGACCCACTATACATTTCATTCGATTGTCCAACACCTTGGCAATGAGTATAATCCGTCCCTCCCTCTGGGACAAGCATCACGACCGCCGTCGACTGCACGGCGAACCCAATGAACCAAAACCCCCGCAATAAGTCCCGCTTGACGTATAATTTAACAGGAATACCATCCAACCCCCGGGGATTTACCCGTTGTCATTGTGGACAGAGCCCTAATAATTTCCTTCTCCTCGATAGCTCTCCCCCCAACAATCTAACACATGCAGCTAGGAGGATTGGTAAAGCATACCGTGAGTGTAGAACCCCAGACCTTCTCAGAACATTCCAAGCTGCACTAACAAATGCAAGAAATAGAAAGCAAGAACTTAGGCAACAGGAATGGGAACAATTCGTTAATGGATTAAATAGGTCTACCCCTTTAAGTCTGGCATGGAAAGGTATAAATAAAATAACCAGGAAAAAGACTGGCAATGTTGCTCATCCCTTTCCACTTGAAAAAGCAAATGACCTCATAAATGACTGGTCCAAAATCTCCAGGCATGAAAACCTGCCATCTCATATTAGAGAAAACTTAGAGAGTGCTTCTGAAGAAATGTTTGAACTGATTAATTTTATGAGCCAAAATATTGATGAGAGTGATTGCCTCTTCACAGAGTATGAATTAGATAACGCATTAACCAAAGGTCGATCAACTGCTCCTGGAGAGGATGGTATAACCTATGATATTCTCAGAACTTTAAGGCACGTGCCTAATAATCCTTTGTTGGCACTGTATAATACCAGTTACATTGAGGGAGTTCTTCCTACTTGTGCCTATCCCTAAGCCCCAACAGCCTGATACATTTAGACCGATCTCCTTAACTAGCTGTCTTTGTAAAATTTTTGAAAGAATGATACTTAACAGACTGTACTATAGAATCAGACACCAACTCTTCCCCTCCCTCTATGGGTTCATGAAAGGTAAGAGTGTGCAGAATTGTATCTCCACCTTTCTCACCTCACACACCTCTACTAGTTTTACCACATTTCTTGATCTAAAATCTGCATTTGATATCGCGAACAGAACTGTTATACTACATGAACTAGCCAAAATGAATATTGGTGGTAGCCTACTCTGCTGGATAATAGGATACCTGTCAAACAGAGTATCCTCTGTCCTCTACCAAGGCTTTAGAAGCGAGTCTAAAGAAATGTCCCTAGGTACACCACAGGGAGGAGTTCTCAGTCCCATGCTATTTAATATTCTGATTAATGCCCTCCTAAATGCTCTTCCTGCCTCACCTAAACATATAGCTATAAGCTATGCTGATGACATCATGATCCATACAACAGGGCATAAAAAGATGAGTTCCGTTCTTAATGAAGTTCAAGCAATTTGTAATCGACTAGGCCTCATAATATCTTCCTCTAAAACAAAGATATTAACAAGCAAACGACATCCCCCACCCATCTATTTGCAGGGTGAAAACATTAGCTACGTTAAAACTTACAGATATCTTGGTGTAGATGTACCCTTTACCAAATCTACTATACCACAACTAAATAAAAAATGCAAAGATAGACTAAATGCTCTTAAAGCTGTTGCTGGATACAACCCCAACTATGGTGCTAATGTGAGAATCGCGAGAATGATGTACATAGCCTATATTAGGTCCTTAATTGATTATGCTGCTCCCATGTTGATATTAGCTCGAGAAAGTTCTCTCCGACCCTTGGAGTTAATGCAAAATGAAGCTCTCAGAATTATTCTTGGCTGTCCCAAATCTACAAAGGTTCTTAATATGAGGAAGGAGCTTGGTATTACTAGTATCAGTGATAGGATTGTTGAGATTAACACTGTACTTGGTATTAGATTGTTAAGAAATGAACCAGACACTGTCACAATGAATCTTACTAAATGTCTAGAAGTAAATACTCACAGATCTAAATGGATTGTGAAAACATGCAATTACATTAAGTTTTACAACCTGCATGAATTGTATCACTGTAGGCAACAAGAGCATTTCACCCCTCCATGGAAGATGTGTTCATTTAATATCACATACCTGCAAGTCCCTCCCAAGAAGCTCATTGCTAGTAATCCCTTCCTTAAATCACTTGTTAAAGCAACTGCTCAAGAAGAAATTTATCGCCTAGCTGGTAGTAATAAGTTATCTCAAGTTATATACACTGATGGATCTAAACAGGAGTCTACTGGCAGGGCTGCATCTGCTCTGGTTGCCACCTCCCTAGTTAAGAACAATAATATTTTTTTTGAACTAGGCATAAGAATTAACAACTGGGTCTACACTGCAAACTGAATTGTTTGCAATCCTTATGGCACTAAAGCTAACTTATGACACTGAGCTTGACTCTATCATCATTACTGATTCTATGTCATCATTGATGGCTCTTGACTCCTATAATGACTCTAACAGCATGCTCATTGGAGAAGCCAGGTATAGATACTCAAAAATCCGGGACAAAGGAATTAAAGTACATTTGCTATGGATTCCGTCACACATTGGATTACTCCTTCATGATAAAGTTGATGTGTTAGCCAAGAAGAGCACCCATAAGGAGAATGTAGAATATAACTTTGGTATATCTGTGTCTAGCATTAGGAATAATATTAGAGAGAAATAAATAATGAAAATGATAGCTATAGGAATGCAGTTAGAAGCCTGAGTAGATCTATAACCCACTATGATAACATGAATGTAGATAAGTATGTTTATGGAGCAACTTGCAATGTGAACAGACTGACTGATGTTGTAGTGGCCAGGCTTCGGCTTGGCTACAAGTACTTCTGGCAGTTTGGGAGATACACAGATGATGATCAAACTAAATGCAAATTATGTGATCAGGCATATGGTCACTGTCTTGAACACTATGTGCTGAATTGTCCACTTATTGAGGAATATAGAGATAGACAGTATAATAACCTATGTGACATGTCAAGATATCTTATTAGTGAAGGTAGGATACCACTTATTCTAAGCAAATTTCCTAAATTTGCTTGTAACAGATAAGTGAACTGTAGATATAAATCCAAATTAATTTCCATGAACGTGCCTATCTGTGCTCATGATAATGTGAGCATAGATGGGCATGTTTGTGGAGCAACTTGCAATGTGAACAGACTGACTGATGTTGTAGTGGCCAGGCTTAGGCTTGGCTACAGGTACTTCTGACAGTTTGGGAGACACAGATGATGATCAAACTAAATGCAAATTATGTGATCAGGCATATGGTCACTGTCTTGAACACTATGTGCTTAATTGTGCACTTATTGAGGAATATAGAGATAGACAATATAATAACCTATGTGACATGTCAAGATATCTTATTCATGAAATAAGATACCTGCTTGTAACAGATAATTGAAATGTAGATATAAACCCAAATGTACAATTGTTAACCCCTTTGGGGCCTAGTGCCTAGGCCTTTTGTGTATCCATATGCTCTTGCGCTACCGTCCACAGGATGGATATGGGGTGCACAATAAACTAGCCACTTCGGTGGCAAAATCTAAAAATCTAAAATCCCCCCAACGCTATCCTGTCCCTCTCCTTAAGATTACACGATATTCCCTCACAAATGTCTGACTCATACCGCTTTCCTCCACACCCTTCTTTTTCCAATATAGCTCACACACCACCTATCTACAAAAAACACCCATCGCATCAGTGGTGTTCAGAACTTGCCCCTCCCTGAAGCCCCGGACATCACAATGGACCTGTATACATGGAATGGTAGTCGCCTGCCTCCTCTGCTGGTGCTCCCGTAACACACAGAATAATAATAATAACAATAATAATAATAATAATAAGAGTATATTAATTTCATTATTTCTACCAGTACATGTACAAGGTATACAGACCATAGCTGACATCAGTGACATACTACTATATAGAAAGCCGCTTGTTATGCTGAGCATTTCCCGCAAATTAGGTCAGTTTTGTCCCAGGATGCGACCCACACCAGTCCACTAACACCCAGGTACCCATTTTACTGATGGGTGAACATAGACAACCGGTGTAAGGAAACACGTCCGATGGGTATTTAAGGTGTCCCGCACTCAGCTCACACACTGAGGTCCGGAGTTCGAATCTCCTCCGGTAAGGCTGGAAAACATTAAGGACGTGTTTCATAAGATACCTGCTGTCCCTGTTCACATATCAGTGTAAGATGGGTACCTGGGTGTTCGTGGATTTGTGTGGGTCGCATCCTGGGACAAAACTGACCTTATTTGCGGGAAATGCTCAGCATAACAAGTGGCTTTCTATATAGTAGTATGTCATTGATGTCAGCTAGGCCTGTATACCTTGTACATGTACTTGTAGTAAATAAAGATATTATTATTATTACATTTCCACCCCTTCGCTGGGAATCGAACCCGAACCCTCACCGTGTGAAGCGAGAGCTTTTGCTATCAGGCCACGGGGCACAATGCTTGGCTTTCTTGGGTTATCCTGGGTTACTAACCCCTCAGGGTTAACAATCTAGTGTTATACTGAGATACTAACTCCTCAGGGTTAAATATGCATGTAATATATGCAGGTAGGATTTGATTTGAATAAAAAACAAATATCTTTACGTGGGCTCTACAAATCTCTTTGGTTTCCCCTTAATAATTCTAATTCGTTTTCTCTAAAATAAAAACCTCATTTGTCGTTTTCTCTAATGCGTGAAAGTTTTAAAGGGTAGACTATAATGTAACTTGAAGAGAGGACTACACTAAATAACCCACATATAGGAGAGAGGAGCTTAGGACGAGCTTACGTGTCAGAGATCACGGTCATCCTATTGACTGGGCTTCTGCTAAAACTGTCTACCCTACTTCTAACTTACACAATCGCCGTCTGGTTGAATCCTCCATTATACATAACTTTCCTTGTATGAATCCTGGCTTTGTCTCTGTTGATTCCTTCCTTTCCCATTACATTGTAAAATGCCCAAACTTCAGAACACCCGTGACTTAACCTGATTATTTTTCCCCTTCTCCCTTTTCCTTTGTCCTCTCTCTCCTTTGGGTATTCTTTCTTCTGCCTTGGGTATAATATAATAATAGTTTATTTAGACATGGTACAATGATACATAGTTAGGTAGACATGATACATAGGTATAAATGAGATGTACATGCCAAAAGCCCCTAATATGCTGTGCATTGCGGGTATTTGGTCCATCATTATTATTTCCCCCCCTCCGTGTTCTTGTTCCTACCCTATGTGGGCCCCTAGCTTCCTTGTGGGCCCCTAGCTTCCTTGTGGGCCCCTAGCTCCCTGGCAGTGCTCCTTTTTCTTAGTATTTGACTGACTCCACTACTATTACCTCTACCACTACCTCTCTTCCTCCTTTAATTTTACCCCTCTTGTTCCCGTCAATGTCTGCTGGCCTATATATACTCCTCCTTCTCTCCTTTTTGTTAGTGTGACTTTGTAAATGGTCCAAGTCGGACCGAAACGTCGTTGTAAGCTCCTCTTCTATGTGCGGGTTGTGTGTGTATTGTTTCAGTCACGGTATTGTGCCTTTTTGTTATTTATGAGAGTTAGTTTAATATCTTTATTATGCACCCCATACCTATCCTGTGGGCGGCAGTCAAAAGATTACAGAGGCACATAATGGGTCCAGGGACTGGGCCCCAAAGTTTTGATAGCTGAACAAGGTACAAAGTTAATGAACTCACAAGTTACAAAGGTAATGAATCATGTAAGTAGCTTTTTATGAGAGAACTATAGCTTTACAGGGTAGACTATAATGGAACTTGAGGAGAAAACTATAGTTTTACAGGGTAGACTATAATGGAACTTGAAGAGAGAACTATAGTTTTACAGGGTAGACTATAATGGAACTTGAAGAGAGAACTATAGTTTTACAGGGTAGACTATAATGGAACTTGAAGAGAGAACTATAGTTTTACAGGGTAGACTATAATGGAACTTGAGGAGAAAGCTATAGTTTTACAGGGTAGACTATAATGGAATTTGAGGAGAGAACTATAGCTTTACAAAGTAGACTATAATTGAACTTGCTGAGAGTAAGAAAGTTAAAAAAAACGAGCAAATTTTACCTCTGTATCGTACCTAAGCTTAATTTTTGAACTGTCTTATATAGTGCAGTACATACTTAGGTTTTTTTAATTAATTGAGTGACACATACAAATAAGTCACAGTGTCCCGTAGCTCAATCGGTAGCGCACTCAGCTCACACACTGAGGTCCGGGGTTCGATTCTCCTCCGGTAAGGCTGTCCTTGTTCACCCATCAGTATAAAATGGGTACCTGGGTGTTAGTGGACTGGTGTGGGTCGCATCCTGGGACAAAACTGATCTAATTTGCGGGAAATGCTCAGCATAACAAGGGTCTTTCTATATAGTAGTATGTCATTGATGTCAGCTATGGTCTGTATACCTTGTACATGTACTTGTAGTAAATAAAGATAATAATAATATTATTATTATTATTAAATATATTGCGAGTCATTATTATATAATTGGTTTAGAGATAAACCCAATACAAAGACCCCAATGAAATAAGTCACTTTGACTGACTTTTTGGGTTATGCTGGTGGGTAACCTACACATATACTGCTATGTATGATAGTCTATGTAACTGTATTTATGTGTACCTGAATAAACTTACACAATATATTTAAACAATGTGAATTATTTCTATTGGGGTCCTTGAGGTGTGTATACCTGGAGTGTTTCTCTCAGTGTGTATACCTGGAGTGTTTCTCTCAGTGTGTATACATGGAGTGTTTCTCTCAGTGTATATACATGGAGTGTTTCTCTCAGTGTATATATATGGAGTGTTTCTCTCAGTGTATATACATGGAGGTTTCTCTCAGTGTGTATACATGGAGTGTTTCTCTCAGTGTATATACATGGAGCGTTTCTCTCAGTGTAATACATGGAGTGTTTCCTCCCTCCAGTGTATATACCTGGAAGGTGTTTCTCTCAGTGTGTATACATGGAGTGTTTCTCTCAGTGTATATACATGGAGTGTTTCTCTCAGTGTATATACATGGAGTATTTCTCTCAGTGTATATACATGGAGTGTTTCTCTCAGTGTATATACATGGAAGTGTTTCTCTCAGTGTATATACATGGAGTGTTTCTCTCAGTGTGTATACCTGAGTGTTTCTCTCAGTGTGTATACATGGAGTGTTTATCTCAGTGTGTATACCTGAGTGTTTCCTCAGTGTGTATACCTGGAGTGTTTCTCTCAGTGTGTATACCTGAGTGTTTCTCTCAGTGTATATACATGGAGTGTTTCTCTCAGTGTATACATGGAGTGTTTCTTCCAGTGTGTATACCTGAGTGTTTCTCAGTGTGTATACATGGAATGTTTATCCAGTGTGTATACCTGAGTGTTTCTCTCAGTGTGTATACCTGAGTGTTTCTCTCAGTGTGTATACATGGAGTGTTTATCTCAGTGTGTATACCTGGAGTGTTTCTCTCAGTGTGTATACCGGGAGTGTTTCTCTCAGTGTGTATACCGGGAGTTTTCTCTAGTGTGTATACACTGAGTGTTTCTCCCCAGTGTGTATACCTGGAGTGTTTCTCTCAGTGTGTATACCTGAGTGTTTCTCTCAGTGTGTATACATGGAGTGTTTCTTCAGTGTGTATACACAGAGTGTTTCTCTCAGTGTGTATACCTGGAGTGTTTCTCTCAGTGTGTATACACTGAGAGTTTCTCAGTGTGTATACCTGGAGTGTTTCTCTCAGTGTGTATACATGGAGTGTTTCTCTCAGTGTGTATACACTGAGAGTTTCTCTCAGTGTGTATACACTGAGAGTTTACTTTAATCCCATTTTAGGAACTGCAGTATTCTAGTCTGGTGGTAAAGAGGTCAAAGCGTAGCCATATGACCCTCTTGTGGTCAAATTCAAATTTTGTGTTTGTCTTATGCTTTACAAAGATAATGTTTACACGTAATAAAGACATCGATAGGCTTTAATAACCACTAACCAGAAAGTCACTTTGGGTGATCCTAAGTAATTATACTATGTATGGTAATCGTACTTAAGTATACGTGGGCCTAAACAAACTTACTTAAGACAATGGTAATCACTTAAACTTGCGTATGGCACCTGAATAACTTACATATTTACTCATGCTGTACATTCAGAAAGGAAAAGTGATTTCGTGTATTGTAGAAACGATTCTCAATACAACTTTGATTAATGTAGACGAATGGTTCAGAGAACCGACAAGTTGATACATTAGACACACATGCAACACTTAGGTATCTTTATTGAGGAAGTTTCACCACAGCAGGCACTGGACAGGCACCAAAGTCGGTACCTGACCAGCCAGGCTGTGGTTCGTACGTTGGACTGCGTGCGGCCAGCAGTAACAGCCTGGTTGATCAGGCTCTGGTCCAACATGAGGCCTGGTCACAGACCGGGCCGCAGGGGCGTTGACCCCTGGAACTCTCTCCAGGTAAACTCCAGGTAAACAGTGGCTTCATCAGTCCATACAAAGCAGAATGGTGAAGAAACAATCTTTTCAAGATTGATGGACTGACTACATCGACTTAAGGCCGAGGGACTGATTACCCAAACCCTCCTGTTCTTCACCATTCTTCTTTGTATTGACTGATGAAGCCACTGTGTGGCGAAACGTTTCCTCAGTAAAGATACCCAAGTGTTGCATGTGTGTCTAATTTATCAACTTGATTAATTATGGTCATTGGCAAGAAGTTCCTTAGCAGGAATTTTTGGGACTAGTTTGAACTAACTAGACTAGTCTAAACAAAATAGTATTTTACAGCAGCTTAAAGAAAATAGCAATATAGTTATTGTCCGGGTTTGATAAACGAAGAGGTGTAGTGTATATTAAATCAATACGATTATCTTCGAGAGGGGTAAGCCAGCGGAAGGCCTCGGTCAGATGACCAAAAGCTCCAGCTGTGGGTCATCCTATGATTAAGACCTGCGTCAGGAAACACGCCTTACGTAATACTGTAGAAAGAATTTTGGTAAATAAACTATAATGTAATATAGAATAAAAAGTCACAACACCGTGACCGAAACCTCGTCATAGGACGCCTGGTCACGGACCTGGAGGAGGGGGCGTTGACCCCCGAACCCCCCTCCAACTATAAGTAGCTGGATTGCTAGAACTCTCAGCTCACACACTGAGGTCCGGGGTTCGATCCCCGGTACGGGAGAAAACATTAGGACGTGTTTCCTTAAGACACCTCCTGTACATGTTCACCTAGCAGTAAGTAGGTACCTGGGTGTTAGTCGACTGGTGTGGGTGGCATCCTGGGTACAAAACTGACCTAATTTTCCCTGAAATGCTCAGCATAACAAGGGACTTTCTTATAGTATGTCATTGATGTCAGCTATGGTCTGTATACCTTGTACATGTACTTTAGAAATAAAGATTATTATTATGCGCGGGTTATTTGTATACAGTGTAATATTTCAGCTACTGCTAGACCCCTGGCTGTCTTCAAGACCCCTGGCTGTCTTCAGACCCTGGCTGTCTCAAACCCTGGCTGTCTTCAAGCCCCTGGCTGTCTTCAAGACCCCTGGCTGTCTTCAAGACCCTGGCTGTCTTCAAGACCCCTGGCCGTCTTCAAGACCCCTGGCTGTCTTAAGACCCTTGTCTTCAAACCCCTGGCTGTCTTCAAGACCCCTGGCTGTCTTCAAGACCCCTGGCTGTCTTCAAGACCCTGGCTGTCTTCAAGACCCTGGTTGTCTTCAAGACCCCCGGCTGTCTTCAAGACCCCTGGCTGTCTTCAAGACCCTGGCTGTCTTCAAGACCCCTGGCTGTCTTCAAGACCCTGGCTGTCTTCAAGACCCCTGGCTGTCTTCAAGACCCCTGGCTGTCTTCAAGAAGGTGCTGGACAGGCACCTAAAGTCAATTGACCAGCCAGGCCGGGCCCCACGTCGGTTTGGGGGGCCAGCAGTAACAATGGTTGATCAGGCCCCATCCACCACGAGGCCTGGTCATGGATTGGTCGCGGGGGGGCTGGGCCCCGGAATACCCCCTGTTATACTCAAAGATCAATAACAATGAATAAACCAGTCAACTAACACCCAGGGGACCTATTTTACTGCTAGGTGAACATGGAAAAGTCCTAATGTTTCCACCCGTACCGGAGATCGAACCCCGGACCTCAATGTTTGAGCTGAGTGCCCCTAAACCCAGCACTAGAATGATCCTTTCAAAGAAACTAACATTAACTTTTTAGATAAATTAACACTGGATAATACAAGTAATTATAGTTTAGAAAGAAAACAAACCCTTGTTAATCTTTTGAAAAATTACAAGTGAACTATTGTTTAATTCAATAATAACCAGTGTTGCCAGATTGGCGGTGTTCAGTGGAGTCGACTTTCCACTCTTTCCAATTGGTTTTCTTCTTATTATAAAAAAATATGGTTGGATAATTTTTCCACTAGCCTTAAAACATTTGTATTTATTATCATAGATAAGTTTATATATATATATATATATATATATATATATATATATATATATATATATATATATATTATGAAGGAGATACAGTCTGTGTTTTGATCCGTGTTGGATTTCACAGGTTATCGTGAAAAGATTTCCAGAAGAAATTGTAAGTGACACGTACGGCCCGGCGTGAGTGACACGTGTCATGACATTTACACGGACCGTGATACAGGTCGTCACGCACATTTTAACACCGACCGTAACACATCTAGAAAAAAAGGAGAGGTCGGGTCACGGACCGCTTACGGCAGATGTCATATATATAATATATATATATATATATATATATATATATATATATATATATATATATATATATATATATATGACAGTCACGTAAATAGGTGCCTGGGTGTTATTGTTATTCCAATTTGGGTGAGACGTCGGCAGGTCTCCTGTATCTGATCCTCCTAATTGCCTAGAAGTAAATAGTTCTAGGTTCTGGGGTGGTAGGGATTTCAGTGCTGGGGTGGAGTATACCCCAGTGCCCTGGGGGGGAAACCCAGTGCTGGGGGGGGTAGTATACCCCAGTGCTGGGGTGGTGGGATACCTCAGTGCTGGGGTGGTAGTATACCCCAAAATGCTGGGGTGGTAGATACCCCCAGTGCTGGGGTGGTAGTATACCTCGGGGGGTAGATACCCAGTGCTGGGGTACCCCAGTGCTGGGGTGGTAGTATACCTCAGTGCTGGGTGGTAGTATACCCCAGTGCTGGGGTGGGAGATACCCCAGTGCTGGGGTGGTAGATACCCAGTGCTGGGGTGGTAGTAAACCCCAGTGCTGGGGTGGTAGTATACCCAGTGCTGGGGTGGTGTATACCCCGTGCTGGGGGTGGTAGTATACCTCAGTGCTGGGGTGGAGTATACCTCACTGCTGGGGTGGTAGTATATATCACTGCTGGGGTTTATAATGACCTGAGGTATAACACCCTGTCAATAAGGTGTTGGATAACACCTTAGCCTATAAGAAGGAAAGAACTTGGCTTGTATAAGGGATAAGTATATGGGATAAGTATATGGGATAAGATAGTATAGCAGCACTCAGCCTGCAGATTAAGAGAGGCAGGATACCAGGTATTAGTCTGAGAATGAACAGAGGTAAGATAACAGCTCTTTTGTCTGACTTGGAATGGTTAAGTTAGGGGACGATGCACACTTCTTTCAGCACTGTGACCTGGTCAGCACTGTGACCTGGTCAGCATGTTTGGTGTGAATCTCGAGTGCTTGAGATTTGAACTCTGATTTTTCCCTAATATTCTCGGACAGAAGAGGTGCATTCTACCAGCTCTGACTGGCAGAAGTTGATATATTGATCCTTCCCCCAGCGTTTCCACTGTGAGGACTGTGGGGACCCAAGGCAGACAGGACACTCAGGTTGTCGAAAGGTCGCAGTTCTTTAGTGTCATCGAGAAAGGAATCGCCTTAGACACTGGGGGGTCTGAACTGGACTCAGGCCTGGTGTTTGAAGGCTTTCTGAGCAGAGGTGATACCTTCTGGGGTGGTGTGAGAGTATTCCTTTCTCGAGTCATTCCCGGCGAACTATCATTTATTTCACGAAGACAGATGTATTCTTCTGGTGGTCCCAAAGCACCTTCCAAACCCATAACCACGTCACTATTTTTCGCATTAGTCTTGTTTATTAGCATCGTCGAGAACCGGGTAGACTTTGGTACAACACATAAGACGTTCTCCACGAATTTCTTCCGGATAAAGGGAGAAAAAACCGTTGTGGCCCTAGGTCTGGGATTCGGGACAAGAACTATTGGGTCAGGGCTGCTAGTGAACCCAATTAGAGAAGGATGTCGTGTTCTGGGGGAACCCTGAAGAAGATGAAGGCCAGTGATAGAACACACGACTACCACCAGTAGGGTCAGACGAAACACTACCACCCAGTAGGGGGGAGACGAACGACTACCACCAGTGGGGGACGGGGAAGACTACTACCAGTAGGGACAGACGAACGACTACCACCAGTAGGGGCAGGGGGGGAAACTACCACCAGTAGGGACAAAAAAAACGACTACCACCAGTAGGGGGAGAGAACGACTACCACAAGTAGGGGAGACGAACGACTACCACCAGTAGGGACAGACGAACGACTACCACCAGTAGGGACGTATGACTGAAGGAAATTTTTGTAATATCAAAATCATCCGGGGGTGTTAAGTACTTGTCAAATACAACCACCACCAAAGCAAAGACAATAACAAAGACCACAACCACTAAAACAAAGACAACAGCAAACAGAGCAGGCAACAAAGCGAAGGCAAATCATAACACAGATAAAAAAAGTCCTTATCCCTGGGGGGTGACTCGGAAAAAAAGTTTAAAAATTTCCCCCATTTGTATACAATTACACAAACACAGCGATGAATGATTTATTTGTTCATGCAAAAAAAAAACTGTTTTTTTTATTTGTTTAAAGAATATGAAAAAAAATTGGCTGTTACACTATTCTATATGATAGTT
>WNWK01028028.1:0-25753 GCA_009830355.1 Cherax destructor | reverse complement strand
AAAACCCCCCTTTGTAATTTTTCTCCCTTACTACTCTTTTACATCATCATTCCACCAATCGGCTCCTCTTCCCTCCCCGCACTCCACTCGCCTGTAACCACAAACTTCTGCTGAACACTCTAACACTACATTTTTAAATCTACCCCATACATTTTCGACCCCATTGCCTACACTCTCACTAGCCCATCTATCCTCCAATAGTTGTTTATATCTTACCCTAACTGCCTCCTCTTTTAGTTTATAAACCTTCACCTCTCTTTTACTTACTGATTCTATTTTCCTTGTATCCCATCTACCTTTTACTCCCACTGTAGCTATAACTAAAAGTGATCTGATATTCTGTGGCCCCTCTATAAACATGTACATCCTGAAGTCTACTCAACAGTCTTTTATCTACCAATACATAGTCCAACAAACTACTGTCATTACGCCCTACATCATATCTTGTATACTTATTTATCCTCTTTTTCTTAAAATATGTATTACCTATAACTAAACCCATTTCTATACAAAGTTCAATCAAAGGGCTCCCATTATCATTTACACCTGGCACCCCAAACTTACCTACTACACCCTCTCTGCATGTTTCTCCCACTTTAGCATTTAGGTCCCCTACCACAATTACTCTCATTTGGTTCAAAAGTTCCTATACATTCGCTTAACATCTCCCAAAATCTCTCTCTCTCCTCACACTCCTCTCTTCTCCAGGTGCATACACGCTTATTATGACCCACTTTTCGCATCCGACCCTTATTTTAATCCACATAATCCTTGAATTTACACATTTATATTCCCTCTTTCCTTCCATAACTGATCCTTCAACATTATTGCTACCCCTTCCTTACTCTAACTCTCTCAGATACTCCTGACTTAATCCCATTTTATTTCTCCCCACTGAAACTCGCCACCCCTTCAGCTTTGTTTCGCTTAGGGCCAGGACATCCAACTTCTTTCATTCATAACTCGCAATCATCTCTTTCTTATCATCCGCACTCATCCTTGCAATTCAGACAACCCAGTTTTATAAAGTTTTTCTTCTTCGTTTTTAGTAGATTTGTACAGGAGAAGGGGTTACTAGCCCATTGCTCCCGCATCTTAGTCGCCTCATACGACACGCATGGTTACGGAGGAAAGATTCTTTTCCACTTCCCCATGGACAAAGAGAAAATAAAAAGAACAAGAGCTATTAAGAAAAAGAAGAAAAACCTAGATGTGTATATATATATATATATTTATTTATTTATATATATTTATATATATACAGTGGTACCCGACTTACGATGGTCCCCTAAACACACCCTTTTATGTAAGTTTATTTTTTTAAATGCTTTTGTAAGTGTAATTTTGGGGGTCTAAAAGGACTAGTCTATTTTACATTATTTCTTATGGAGATAAATTCGTTTGGTAATGGCACTTGAACAGCATTCTGGAATGAAAAAATATCGTAAGTCAGGTTACCACTGTGTATATATATATATATATATTTAAATAAAAAATATATTTTATATATATATATATATATATATATATATATATATATATATATATATATATATATATACAGTGGACCTCGGTTAACGAAAAATTCATTGCAGAAGCCTGCTCAATGCCATTACCGAACGAATTTACGCCCTAAGAAATAATGTCATGTAGGTTAGTCTATTTCAGACCCCAAAACTACACTTCCACAAGAACTTACAAAATTATACTTACATAATTGCACGATTTCGGGATTCGTTAACCGAGGGTCCACTGTATATATATTTAAATAAAAAATATATATACAGTGGACCCCAGTTTCTAAACCCGGAAATCGTACATTTATGTAAGAATAATATTGTAAGTGCTTGTGGAAGTGTATTTTGGGGTCTGAAAAGACAACCTACGTGACATTTTTCCTTAAGGAGTAAATTGTCGGTAATGGCACTTGAGCAGACTTCAGGAGTGAAGTTTTACGAAACTCGGGGTCCACTGTATATATATATACAGTGGTACCTGACTTTCGATATTTTCATTCCAGAATGCTGTTCAGTGTCATTACCAAACGAATTTATCTCCTTAAGAAATGTTGTAAAATAGACTAGTCCTTTTAGACCCCCAAAATTACACTTACAAAGCATTTAAAAAATAAACTTAATACAAGGGTGAGTTTGGGGACCATCGTAAATCGAGGTACCACTGTATATATATATATATAATATATATATATATATATATATATTTATATATCTTTTCTTTCTTTCAACACGTCGGCCGTTTCCCACCGAGCGGGGTGGCCCAAAAATGAAAACGAAAGTTTCCCATTTTACATTTAGTAATATATACAGGAGAAGGGTTACTAGCCCTTGCTCCCAGCATTTTAGTCGCCTCTTCGACACGCATGGCTTACGGAGGAAGAATTCTGTTCCACTTCCCCATGGAGATAAGAGGAAATAAGAACAAGAACTAGTAAGAAAATAGGAAGAAAAACCCAGAGGGGTGTGTATATATAGCTTGTACATGAATGTGTAGTGTGACCTAAGTGTAAGTAGAAGTAGCAAGATGTACCTGAAATCTTGCATGTTTATGAGACAGAAAAAAAAACTCCAGCAATCCTACCATCATGTAAAACAATTACAGGCTTCGTTTTACACTCACTTGGCAGGACGGTAGTACCTCCCTGGGTGGTTGCTGTCTACCAACCTACTACCTATAATATATATATTTATATATATATATATTTATATATATATTTATATATATATTTATATATATATATATATATATTTATATTTATATATATATATATATATATATTTATATATTTATTTATTTATTTATTCTGGCCCCTTCCCTTCGCACTTGATTGTGCTACTAGTTAATGGTCCAAGTTGGAATAAAACCTTGTGATAAGTTTGTCTCATATGTGGGGGTTATTTGTGTATTGCTCCAGTCATGGTATTGTGCCATTTTATTCTTTATATCATAAAGCTCCTCTATATAGTGTAATTTTTTTTATGTAAACTCTTTTAATAAAGTGCATCAAAAATATTAATAGTATGGGAAAAAAGCTTTAATTTTACATGCTGTTCATTTATGGATGTATTTTTTCAATTGCATTTGCCAAAAATTGCACTTTATAGAAATGCTTTATAAGAAAGCTTACTCTGTTTATATCACATTGATATATTTTTTGTTAAGAGAGGATTTGGTGGTAAAGGATGGCCAGGTGTTTTCAAGCAATATAATCTCTTACAGCAATGTGACCACACTCACGACCAACGGGGGGCTGACTGCCCTTCCTCCTCCACCCAAAACTGCACCAACCCTTACCATCCCTCCAAAATACCCTAGCCAACAACAAATTCCTTCCCTTACATTAACGACTGCACCTCCTGTTGCTTCTGTAACATCCCCAACTTCACCTGCTCCTCCACCTCAGACTCCTGCCTCAGCACAGCCCCCCACGCCGTCCAAAATGAGTCCAGGCAGTGTCATTAAGAATTTCTTCAAGTGCGTACGCCTACCAATCATGAGAATGACTACTATTTTATTTACTTTACTGATTATATGATATGATTGTTCACTAACTGGCATGATGTTTGTTTGATATGCCTATATAACCAAGTTGCTTTAACAGAGATTTGCGACAAATAAACATGTTTTGGTAAGAGATTAGAATAGAGCTGTTTGTTTCCCAAGAGCATGTTTTTTTTTTTTTTTAAATTTTAAATTTTAACAGCATATGTTGTTGTTGCTAATAATTTTTTATTTAGAAACATGCATACGTATATACATGCATGCATGCATACATGCATACATACAAATGTAATGAGGTATTGTTGAGATGTTGTGTTTGAAGGAAATGTTTGGTCTAAATATTATTCAGATAATTTGTAGTTTGTAGATTTAACCCTTTCGGGGTTGGTGCTGTACTAGTACGTTTTATGCGCCAGGGTCGGTGCTGTACTAGAATGCGTAAATTCTAGCGGCCTCAAATTAAGCGGAAAATGGCTGGTAGGCCTTCATATGAAAGAATGGGTCTGTGTGGTCGGTGTGCGCAGTATAAAAAAAATCCTGCAGCACACACTGCATAATGAGAAAAAAAAAGACCGTATTTTTCGTTTAAAACCGACTTTGCAGTCTATTTTTCTATGGTATATATTGTTGTATTCTCGTTTTCTTGGTCTCATTTGATAGAATGGAAGATATATTACAGAAATAGAGATGATTTTGATTGGTTTTACGATGACAAGTACCTTGAAATTGAGCTCAAAGTAGCAAAAATGTTCAATTTTTGCTATGTTCAAGAGTAAACAAATCACGCCACGCGTCCAATACACGTCAACTAGTGAGTCTAATATTCTTTCACAAGTTCGCTGATATTATTTATACCGTTTTTACAATGATGCAGTTGTATACATAACAGTAAATCTTCTATTTTTTGTGAGAATAAAAATTCAAAATGGAAAGCAAAAGTAATGTAAGAGTGGCCTGGAGACGTGACTAATAAACAGCGAAGATGTTATTTTAGTGCCAGGAATGTCTGCCTTGTTTATTCTGGACCCCATTTTGAAATTGACATCGTTTGAAAATTGTGTGAAATTCGCCAAATTGCCAATTTCTGACCACTTTTTTGGGTAGTTGAAATTGGTAAATGGGCGGTTTCTTGTACTCAATCGATAGAAGAAATGGAATTCTAGCGAAATAGCTATGATGATAGTAGACTGGAATTGCCAAAATGGGCTCAAAGTGGGCGAAATCGCCAATGCGTAAATATCGTCGAGAGTGATAACTTCGCGAGAGCATAATTCCGTAAGTTTTCCATCAAATTTCATACTTTTGGTGTCGTTATGATCGGAAAAAGATTCTCTGTCATTTCATAAGAAAAAAATAATTTTTTTTTTTTTTTTTTCAAAAAAAATTTCGACCCTGAGAACGAGTTTGGGAAAGGGCCTGTCGACCCCCAAAGGGTTAAGAGGAGGTGCAGAGTTACTAAAAGTATTATGCACAGGGCTGAAGACAGGTTGTTGATTGGTTTGGTCATTCAGAGAGGATGGAGAAAAATAGGATGACTTGGAGGGGGTATAAATCTGTAGTGGAGGAAAGGAGGGGTAGGGGTCATCCTAGGAAAGGATGGAGGAGGGGGCAAAGAAGACTTTGTGTACAAGGGTCTTCGACATAAAGCAGGCATGTGTGAGTTTGTTAGATAGGAGTGAGTGGAGAAAAATGTTTTTTGGGACCTGATGAACTATTGGAGTAAGAGCAAGGTAATATTTTGTGAAGGGATTCAGGGAATCCAGTTAGCCAGATTTGAGCCCTGGAAGAAGGAAGTACAATGCCTGCACTTAAAGTAGGGGTTCGGTATATTTACTGTTTGGAGTGACATCTGACCTGTCATATCTGTGTGCTTCTGCAAAGACAGTGATTATGTATGAGTGATGGTGAAAGTGTTGAATGATGATGAAAGTTCTTTCTTTCTTGGTCACCCTGCCTCGGTGTGTGTGCGCGCACACACACACACACACACACACACACGCCCCCGGTGGCCTAGTGGTTAAAGCTCTCGCTTCACGCACGGAGGGCCCGGGTTCAATTCCCGGTGGGGCGGAAACATTTTCAAGTGTTTCCTTACACACACATACATACAATAGGCCTAGTGTCAAATCGACATGTGCCTAGGATAAAATGGTAACTAACACACACACACCACAAGACACACACACACCACAACAAGACACACACACACCACAAGACACACACCACAAGACACACACCACAAGACACACACACACCACAAGACACACACACCACAAGACACACACACACCACAAGACACACACACACCACAAGACACACACACCACAAGACCACACACACCACAAGACACACACACACAAGACACACACCACAAGACACACACACACCACAAGACACACACACACCACAAGACACACACACACCACAAGACACACACACACCACAAGACACACACACACACCACAAGACACACACACACACACACACACACACACCACAAGACACACACACACACACACACACACCACAAGACACACACACACACACACACCACAAGACACACACACACACACACACACCACAAGACAGACACACACACACACACACACACACACACCACAAGACACACACACACATATACGTATATACAACAGGCCTAGTGTCTAATCGACATGTGCCTAGGACAAAATGGTAACTAACACACATACACACACATATATGCACACACACGTATATGCACACACATATATGCACACACACATGAATGCACGAACACACACTTCCTGCTCATGGAGCAGGGAGAGAGAGGAGCTAGTAGCAACCAATGAAAAGGCAGGGCCAGGAGCTATGACTCGAGCCCTGCAGCCACAATTAGGCGAGTACACATTAAACACGCGCACACATGAACACACTGCTGTAGCATATGGGTGCCTGGCAAACCTGAGAATAGGGTTCCGATACCTCAGTAAGGAATCGTTCAAGACTGTACACCGTGTACATCATCCCCATACTTGAATATGCAGCACCAGTTTGGAACCCACACCTGGTCAAGCACATCAAGAAATTAGAGAAAGGGCAAGGGTTTGCAACAAGGCTAGTTCCAGAGCTAAGGGGAATGTCCTGTGAAGAAAGGTTAAGGGAAATCGGCCTGACGACACTGGAGGACAGGAGGGTTAGGGGTGACATGATAACGACTTACAAAACACTGTGAGGAAAGATAATGTGGACAGACAGGATGTTCCAGAGATGGGACACAGAAACAAGGGGTCACAATTGGAATTGAAGACTCAGATGAGTCAAAGGGATGTTAGGAAGTATTTCTTTAGTCATAGAGTTGTCAGGAAGTGGAATAGTCTGGCAAGTGATGTAGTGGAGGCAGGAATCATTCATAGTTTTAAGATGAGGTGTGATAAAGCTCATGGAGCAGGGGGAGAGAGGACCTCATAGCGCTCAGTGAAGAGGTGGGGCCAGGAGCTGAGTCTCGACCCCTGCAACCACAAATAGGTGAGTATAAATAGATGAGTACACACACACATATACACACCAGCGGGAGTAACAGCATCGTATAATAATAATAATAATAGTTTATTTAGACATGATACAATGTTGTTATTTAGACATGATACATAGGTATAAATGAGGTGTACATGCCAAAAGCCCCTAATATGCTGTGCATTGTGGGCATTCTTAAGATTAGGTAATAGTAGACTACATGGTAAAAAATTATGGTTGAATATTTATAAAATAAGTATAATTGTGTATCCAAGTTGTAAAATTTGGATATATGTTGAACATAATAATCTATTAATTGTAGCAATGCAAGTAATTGAGTGAGATAACAATTTAAAACAATTAGTTGCATTGCATTTACAGTTTATGTGGTCATTATAATGTAAATGTGTAGGAACAGTTAGCTCAGTATGTATTAATCATAACAGGTTTTTACATTTAAGTGATTAATCAGGTTTATACATTTAAGTGATTAATCAACTTTGTTGGGAATGTTTGATATTGTGCACTTAGGTTTGGGTGAGAAAGTGGTTTTTTAGCATCGTTTTGAATTGGGGTACAGGCAGGGTTTCTTTGGCAATCACAGGTAATGAATTCCAAATTTTCGTGCCTTTTATATGCATTGAGTTTTTGCATAGTGTTAGATGGACACGGGGAACATCGAGGAGTGCTCTGTGTCTAGTGTTATGGTCATGTGTCCTGTTAAAGTTGGTAAGGAGAAGTTTGAGTGGTGGGTTAATATTTGCATAGAGTGTTCTATGTATGTAATAGGCACAGTAAAAAGAATGGATGTCTTGTATGGTGAGTAAGTTTAGATTTTTGAATATTGGTGGAGTATAGTGCTCGTGAATCTTTAGTGGTTTTTGGCCCACCAAGGTCATTACAAAGATCACAAAAGCTGTCAGTGAATAAACCCAAGTAGTGAATTACAAGCTGCCCTAAATCAGAAAAGGGAGGTGAGGACTACAATTTATATAAAACAATTTGAAAGTGGAATCAGTGCCAGGAGAGAGAGGCTGGAGGCCTATGTCAGGTGTAGGTGTTGCCACAAGCCAGTAACTGCAAATTCAAACAGAATAAGTGTGACCCAAGCCAGTGAGATAAGAGATAAGGGTAGATAAGGTAGTGAATAATAAAACAGACATAAAGTGAGGGGAAAGAAAAGAAACAAAACCTAACCTGTCTGAGTGTGTCTCAGTGACTCTCCCTCTACCCCCCTTCCCACTCTCTCTCCACCTCTCCACTCTGTTTCTCTCCCCCCCCACACACACACACTACAACTAACCCATAAAAAAATGGTGGTTCAGAGGGGAAGTCGATGGCTCAGGGGACAAGAGGAAGATGGTTTTGGTAAGGAAGAATGGATGGAAGAGTAATGTAAAAGGATGGAACAAGGGTGGAAGAACAAACTATATGAGCTTTCTGCGAAAATGGAGAAGAGGAAGGAGGCGGAGAAGAAATGGGAGTCACAAGCCTATGCCGTAGAAGCCAGTCACAAGGCTATTGCCCAGAGGAGACATAGCATCTGAAGCAGGTACACCCCTACTGAATGAGAAGCAAGGATAGCAGTAAGGGAGGGGGAGAAGGTGGAGAGGGGCATAGGCCCTATGCAGAGGCACAACCATGCCACCAAGAGATACAGGAAAAAATAAGGTAGACAATTGCCATGTACAAACGGGACCCAGAGAGACACAGGGAAAGGCAATGGGAGGAAGAGAGGGAGAAGTTAGTGTTTATTCATGGGCTTCAGGAGAGCGAGGGGAGGACACAATCAAAGACGGCAAGAAGAAAAACAGGAGATTGAAAACATAGGAGGCGAGGAGGACATGACTGAGATAGTAAATTTTCAGAGAATTGAGGGGTACTTGAAGGAGAGAAATTGGCCGGTCAGACTTATTTTCAAGACAGAAACGATGTGGAACGGGATCCTGCAAGAGAAAACACGGCTGAAAGAGTCAACATATAAGAGGGCGTTCCTAGACCGAGACAGAACAAGAACAGAACGATAGCTGAGGGAGAGGACAAAGAAATGAAAGGGGCTAGGAAGAGAGATAAGAAGAGTCAGCAGAGGACAAGCAGAGCAGGGCAGAGCAACAAGTGCAAGCACACACACAACCACCCCCAGAACCCCACAACCAAACACGCTATCCCTACACAAACAATAATCCACGCTTACTGCCCCCACCCCACACTATGCTGTACAACCCCACAGCACACTGCCAGGTCCCACACCCTCACAGACCCCCCAGAACAGTGTTGGAGAGGAAGCTGAAGGTATGGTACACCAACTCTGATGGAATAACGAATAAGTGGGAGTAGTGGCACAAAAGAGTCATAGAGGTATCACCGGACATCATTGCTCTCACAGAAACCAAGCTCACAAGATTGATAACAGATGCCATCTTTCCAGTGGGATATCAGATCCTGATGAAAGACAGAGGGAACAGAGGGGGTGGAGGAGTGGCACTGCTCATCAAAAACCAATGGGAATTTGATGAACTGGAGAGAGGAATGAGGAGAAGCAAGAGACTGCATAATAGGAACACTTCAGTCTGGAGGTCCCAAGGTGGTAATTGCAGTGATGTATAACCCACCACAGAACAGGAGGAGGCTAAGGCGAAAGTATGATGAGAGTAATAGAGTAATGGTTGACACTGGCTGTAGTGGCCAGAAGGGCTCATGCGAGCAGGGCAAAGCTGCTGATTATGGGTGACTTAAATCACAAGGAACTCGACTGGGAGAACCTGGTGCCACATAGGGGACCAGAAACGTGGAGGGCTAAGATGATGGAGGTGGTACTGGAAAACCTCATGTACCAACACGTAAGGGACACTACCAGACAGAGAGGAGAGGATAAACCAGCAAGACTGGACCTAGTATTTACCTTGAGTAGTGCAGATATTGAAGACATCACATATGAAAGAACCCTCGGGGCCAGTGACCACGTGGTTCTGAGCTTCAAATACATAGTAGCGTTACAAGTGGAGAAGGAAGCAGGAAGGGCAGGACAAATGAAGCCAAACTACAAGAAAGGGGACTACACAGGCATGAAGAATTTCCTGCACAAGATTCAGTGGGACAGAGAACTGGCAGGAAGTCAGTAAATGAGATAATGGAATATGTGACAACAATATGCAAAGAAGCTGAGGAGAGGTTTGTACCCAAGGGTAACAGAAATAACGAGAAAGTCAGGATGAGCCCTTGGTTCACCCAAAGGTGTAGAGTGGCCAAAACTCAGTGTGCTAGAGAATGGAAGAAGTATAGAAGGCACAGGACCCAGGAGAATGAGAAGAGCAGTCGGAGAGTCAGAAATGATTATGCACAGGTAAGAAGGGTGTGTAAAGGTAGAAAGTTGAAAGTGAACATTGATAAGAGTAAGGTGATGAGGGTATCAAACGATTTAAATAAAGAAAACTTGGATATCACATTGGAGAGAGGGATTATGGAAGAAGTAAATGTTTTCAGATATTTGGGAGTTGACGTATCAGCGGATGGGTTTATGAAGGATGAGGTTAACCATAGAATTGATGAAGGAAAAAGGTGAGTGGTGCGTTGAGGTATCGGTGGAGACAAAAACGTTATCCATGGAGGCAAAGAAGGGAATGTACGAAAGTATAGTGGTACCAACACTCTTATATGGGTGTGAAGCATGGGTTGCAAATGCTGCAACGAAGAGGAGGCTGGAGGCAGTGGAGATGTCCTGTCTAAGGACAATGTGTGGTGTAAATATTATGCAGAAAATTCAGAATGTGGAAATTAGGAGGTGTGGAGTTACTAAAAGTATTTGTCAGAGAGCTGAAGAGGGGTTGTTGAGGTGGTTTGGTCATTTAGAGAGAATGGATCAAAGTAGAATGACTTGGAGAGCGTATAAATCTGTAGGGGAAGGAAGGCGGGGTAGGGGTCATCCTAGAAAAGGTTGGAGGGAGGGGTAAAGGAGGTTTTGTGGGCGAGGGGCTTGGACTTCTAGCAAGCATGTGTGAGCGTGTTAGATAGGAGTGAATGGAGACGAATGGTTTTGGGACCTGACGAGCTGTTGAGTGTGAGCAGGGTAACATTTTGTGAAGGGATTCAGGAAACCAGTTAATTGATTTAGTTCGACTTGAGTCCTGGAAATGGGAAGTACAATGCCTGCACTTTAAAGGAGGAGTCTGGGATAGTGACAGCTGGGAGGGACTATTCTCAGCTGTCAGTATCTGAGCGCCTCTGCAAAGACAGTGATTATGTATGAGTGTGGTGAAAGTGTTGAATGATGATGAAAGTATTTTCTTTGGGATTTTCTTTCTTTTGGGTCACCCTGCCTCGGTGGGAGACGGCCGCTTGTTGAAAAAAAAGAAAAAGAAAAAAAGAAGGGAGGCCCAACAACAATACAGTGGCCAAATCTGATCCAAAGCTGTTGTACAGCCACATCAGAAGGGAAACAACAGTCAAAGATCAGGTAATCATGCTGAGGAAGGAAGGAGGGGAGATCACAAGAAATGACCGCAAAGTATTTCACAGAGGGGACAGAAGAGAGACTAGAAAGACGGAGAGGTGGGGTACACCATCAACTGTTGGACACAATACATACAACCAAGGAAGAAGTGAAGAGGCTGCTAAGCGAGCTAGATACCTCAGAGGTGATGGAGCCGGATAACATCTCTCCATGGGTACTGAGAGAGGGAGCAGAAGCGCTGTGTGTACCACTAACAACAATCTTCAACACATCTATCGAAACAGGGCAACTACCTGAGGTGTGGAAGACAGCAGATGTAGTGTCAATTTTTAAAAAAGGAGGCAGACAGTGTCACTGACATGTATAATATGCAGTCATGGAGAAGATTATCAGAAGAGTGGTGGAGCACCTAGAAAGTAATGAGCTTATCAACGACAGCCAGCACAGTTTCAGGAACGGGAAATCCTGTGTCACAAAGCTACTGGAGTTCTATGACAGGGTGACAGCAGTAAGACAAGAGAGAGGGGTGGGTAGATTGCATTTTCTTGGACTGTAAGAAGGTGTTTGACACAGTTCCACACAAGAGACTAGTGCAAAAGCTGGAGGACCAGGCAGGGATAACAGGGGAGGCACTGTAGTGGATCAGGGAATACCTGTCAGGAAGATAACAGCGGGTCATTATACGTGGCGAGGTGTCAGAGTGGGCGCCTGTGACAAGCGGGGTTCCACAGGGGTCAGTCCTAGGACCAGTGCTGTTTCTGGTATTTGTGAGCAGCATGACAGAAGGTATAGACTCAGAAGCATCCCTGTTTGCAGATGATGTGAAGTTGATGAAAAGAATTTAGTTGGACAAGGACCAGGCAGAACTACAAAGGGATCTGGACAGGCTGCAGGCTTGGTCCAGCAACTGGCTCCTGGAGTTCAACCCCACCAAGTGCAAAGTCATGAAGATTGGGAAAGGACAAAGAAGACCGCAGACGGAGTACAGTCTAGGGGGCCAGAGACTACAAACCTCGCTCAAGGAAAAGGATTTTGGGGTGAGTATAACTCCGAGCACATCTCCTGAGGTGCATATCAACCCGATAACTGCTGCAGCACATGGGCTCCTAGCAAACCTAAGAACAGTATTTCAGCATCTCAATAATTAATCGTTCTGGACTCTGTACACCATGTACGTTAGGCCTGTATTGAAGTATGCAGCACCAGTTTGGGATCCACACCTAGCCAAGCACGTAAGGAATCTTGAGAAAGTGCAAAGGTTTGCAACAAGACTAGTCCTGGAGCTAAGGGGCATGTCCTATGAGGAGAGGTAAAGGGAAATCGGCCTGATGACACTGGAGGACAGAAGAGATAGGGGGATATGATAATGACATATAAAATACTGAGAGGAATCGTCAAGGTGGACAGACAGATGTTCCAGAGATGAGACACAGCAACAAGGGGTCACAGTTGGAAGTTGAAAACTCAGATGAATCACAGGGATGTTAGGAAGTATTTCTTCAGTGTCAGAGTTGTCAGGAAGTGGAACAGTCTGGGAAGTGATGCAGTGGAGACAGGATCCATACATAGCTTTAAGAAGAGGTATGATGAAGTTCTTGTAAGTAATGAATGTACTGTACAGTGGACCCCCGGTGTTCGTCCATTTTTCGTAACAGAATGCTGTTCAAGTGCCATTACCAACCGAATTTATTCCCTTAAGAAATAATGTAAAGTAGACTAATTCTTTTAGACCCCCAAAACTACACTTATAAACGCATTTAAAAAAATATACTTACATAAAAGGGCGTGTTTTGAGCAGGACGAACACCGGGGGTCCACTGTATATGCATTTTACTCCTCTGGCCACTTTAAATGTCGTAGTATAATACGTGTGGGTGGGGTGGCCTGGTTGGCTACCATACTTCCTACACCTGACCTCTTACAATAAATACTACGTACTCACCTCTCACCCTACATTTAGACTACTGTGTGTATTTAACTTTTTATTGTATTTTAATACCTAGTTCTATTGCTAACTTAACATATGTTAGTGTAAACTTGTTATCTGGCATTTATATGCATTTATAAGTCTAAAAAAGTGGCGTTCTGCTTTCCGGCAATGTCCTCTTTCCGGCAGTAGCCTGGAATCTAACCTGCCGTATAAGTGGGGCTTTACTGTGTGTGTATTTTTATGTATGTATGTACACACACATGCACATGCACACACACAGTATATAATATAATGTGTGTATGTTCATTATTTAATTTTAATATACAGTGGTCCCTCGGTTTTCGTGCATCTCCAAACTCGAACATTTATGTAAGTGTATTTTCGTAAGTGCTGTTGCAAGTGTATTTTTGGGGGTCTGAAATAGACTAACCTACGTGACATTATTTCTTAAGGAAGTAAATTCGTTCGGTAATGGCACTTGAGCAGCATTCTGGAACGAATTTTCGGCAAAAACCGAGGGACCACTGTAGTTGCAACTAAATTTTTGTTTAAACAAATTCTGAATGAACATATTTGCTTATTATGTATATTTTTTGGCAACTTGTTTCTTGAAGTTCCTGTCTTTTGGCCATTTACTAAGCTTCTTTGATGTGATTCCAAATCCTTTATCTCTAATTTTAAATTACTTTTCTATTTTGTGATTCTTGTGAATGGCATATATTGAAGAGATAAATTTACTGTGGTGGTTATTTGAAGAGCTTCTCTTAATTCTTCACAAAACCCTGTTAAATGGGTTGCATAACATTTCCTGACCTGTCCTTACTACTATGACAGGTTCAGTTTAATAGGTTGAAGGGGACATAAAGTTTTGTATTTTTTTGCACTGTTCATGTAAAGAGAACAGTTGAAAAAACTGGAGTAATTGGTTTTGTATGCCAGTTGCTTGAAGGTAACCACTACTGTTTGTATCAGAGAAAAAACATTAAACAGTGTGAAAATAAACAAAAATATAATCCCCTACTGATATACTTACAGTATGTTGACTAGTTGTTTGTTTCTCATTTGCTTATCATTGATGGTTCATGCCTTGTGTGTGCTAACAAATTAGGTCACTCACTACACAGACTTTCAATAAAAATTAAGTAATGGTATGAGTTACAATACTCTTATTGTAAAGTAGCTTATTCAGTATTGAAATATTCAGCCTTGTTTACTGTAAAATTAACTTTTTTATATAGTAATAAATATTATTGCTTAAGGAATATAACTAAATATTTGTAATTACTACACATGTAAGTATAAAGACTGATTGTCTGTGTAATGATTGACTACGGCATCACGTTAGGTGGTGGGAGCGCTGTGTAACCTGATGTGTAGCCTGGTGCATTCATCTAGGTCGTTTGTGCCGCCGAGCCGTGATGAAGAGAGTGAAACCCAGAGGAAAGCTCATGCTAAGATGGTACGGTCAACCCGGAGATCAACGCAAGGAGTCACCCTTGAGGATATCAAATCTGCTGAGCAACTTATGAAGAACAAGCAGCAGCAGGTGCCTGTAAGTAATAAAGCTCACATTTATCTTAAGTAATACATATACAGTGGACCCTCGGTTAACGAATACCCCGGAAATCGTGCAATTATGTAAGTATAATTTTGTAAGTTCTTGTGGAAGTGTATTTTTGGGGGTCTGAAATAGACTAACCTACGTGAAATTTTTCCTTAAGGGAGTAAATTCGTTCGGTATTGGCACTTGAGCAGACTTCAAGAGTGAAGTTTTTACGAAACTCGGGGGTCCACTGTACAGTGGACCCTCGGTTTTCGTTGAAAATTCTTTTCAGAATGCTGTTTGAGTGCCATTACCGAATGAATTTGTTCCAATAAGAACAAATGTAAATTAGATTAGTCGTTTCAGACCCCCAAAAGTACACTTACAAAAGCACTTACAAAAATACATTTACATAAATGTTTGAGTTTGGAGATGCACGAAAACCGAGGGTCCACTGTACTGTATTAAAAGTTTGAACAAATAATAGTCACAGTATTGTGCCTTTTTGCTCTTCAATACACAAAACTATTCATTATAGTGCAGCATATACAATTATTACCAGATAAAACAAAGATATGGCAAATTACTGTGTAATGATAATGTTACTTAATTGGTATGGAGATTTTGTCCATAAAGAATTGCATGTTAGATTTCAATAATGGAAGTACAGTATTATATGGGTTTTTTTTTTACCCATGAGGTGTTGAAAGTGACTATTGATACAAATTTTCCATGATGTTTAAAATGAGTGTAGAATACTAGTTGGAAGCTACAGTAAGAAAATTTTTGACATACAGTGCTAGTCACGGCATTATGCCACCCCTCCTCCACACACTTACCAAAACACAAACACATACCATGAAAGATTATAATACAGTGGACCCCCGAGTAACGTAAAAACTTCATTCCAGAAGCCTGCTCAAGTGCCATTACCAAACGAATTTACTCCCTTAAGGAATAATGTCACATAGGTTAGTCTATTTCAGACCCTCAAAAATACACTTCCACAAGCACTTACATATATACAGTGGTCCTCGGTTTTCGTGCATCTCCAAACTCAACATTTATGTAAGTGTATTTTCGTAAGTGCTGTTGCAAGGGATTTTGGGGTCTGAAATAGACTAACCTACGTGACATTATTTTAAGGAAATAAATTTGTTCGTAATGGCACTTGAGCAGCATTCTTGAACGAATTTTCGGCGAAAACCGAGGACCACTGTACTTACATAATTGTACGATTTCCGGGGTGTTCGTTACTCGGGAGTCCACTGTATATATATTTGCACACTTACTGAGGTTTTAGTACTTGGTGCTGCGTCCTTTACGCTTAATCACGTCCCTCAGCCGTATAGGAAGACTCTCACACAAATTCTTGAGGGTTTGGGGAGGTATATTATTCCATGCCTCATGTAGAGCAGCCTCCAGCCGCAGGATGGAACTGATATCCTTGGCCAGTAAACTTCGTTTCACTATTGACCAGAGGTTCTCAATAGGGTTTAGGTCATTAAAGAACCTCACTTCACAGTCCTTAAGCCACTGAACTACAGATTTGGAGGTATGGCACAGTGCACCGTCCTGCATAAAAACCGTAGCCCCACACTTGTCAAACGCCTCAGATAAATTGTCACACAATAACTCCAGGTAATTATACTAGTTCATATACTACTGGTTTTGGGGAAGCACAATGAGTTTAACACTCAGAGTACTGAAACACCCCCAAACCATGAGCAAGTCTGGGTGTTTGGTGGTCCCACAGGTTTAGCGTGGGTCTAGCGGGTCACTACCTCTTGGCCGGTACACATGTCCCCCGTGGTTACAGGTGATTGTGAAGGTTGCTTCATCACTCCAAAGTACTTCAGACCACTGTTGAGGATTCCAGTGAAGATATTTCTTTGCATAATCCAGCCTATGTTTCTTTTGTGGCTTGGAGAGGATCGGTTTCTTAACCTGGCGGTGACTACTGTAGCCCAGTTCTGACGTCTGTTAACAGTTCTTACAGACACCTCTGAGAGAAGATGTGTGCTCTTTTCTTTCAATTCTCTAGCAGTTATCTTAGGTGTACTCTCTAACTGCTTCTTTAACACAGTTAAGGTATGAACAGATGTCTTCTTCGAGGGGCCAGGCCGAGGTTTGGCTGATGGTAATTCGACACCGCCACCAGCCTTGAAATGCTGCACCCAGTTCCTCACTGAACTGTCACACACACCAACATTCTCCACTATTTCTTTTGTCTGGTGCCCAGCTTTGTGAAGCCCTATGATTTGAGCTATAGTTTCAGGTGTTTAAAGACTTCCTTTTACCAATAATCAAACATGTATAGCTCCAAAACCAAAGGGAACACCGGACAAAAGATGGGGCTGATGAGAGAGAAAAGTGGAACACTTCCTCTCACCACGGCAGCCACGTGAGCACTGAGGAGTCACTGTGGAGTGTGGCGGCAGGCCGTGATGTCATGCTAACAGCTGTTACCCGGCATAATTCACTGATGAAAAAAGACCCCCTGTATTGTAGGCCTTTGAATTTTATCACGGCATTATGCCGGGGCACTCACCCGGCATAATGCCATGACTAACACTATAAATAGTTGCCATTGTTGTTTTCTCTCATCATGAGAGATAATGTGGTTTGAATGAGGCTTCACAAACTTGCAGAAAAGAAAAAAAATAGGTGAAGTTATTTGTTGCACCTTAACAAGGATTACCTAAGCTGTGGAGGTTAATCACGAATGACACATTAAATGTTGAATGTGTTTCACCCTCTTGGAACGGGCACCAACAAATGGGAATGTTTAGGAATTCATTTGTCATATCCATAGGGGTACACCATGTCCCCATGGATGTATTTTTCCTGTTCATTTTTTATTAGCCCATTTGCTTGTAAACGAAAGGTAAAAAGTGGGGAAATAATATGAATTGAAAGGTTAAGAATAAAGCAGTTGTTCAGCGAGTATTTAAGAAGAGGTAGAGGTAATCTTTAGAGAAAGGATATTACATAAATTAATGTGAATAATTAGTAAATATGTACTGTACAATGTGTGTGTAGTTAACCCTTAAACTGTCCAAATGTAGATCTACGTTCACTCGCGTAGCATTCCGGATATAGATCTACGTTCACTCGCGTAGCATTCCGGATATAGATCTACGTTTTATTATTCCTGCCTCCAAATTTGGCATGATTGGCCTGAGATGCCTGGTCAGTATAGAATGGGTCTTAACACTCGGTGTGTGCAGCATTAAAAAAATCTGGGACCACTTAGTACCTTGTGGGAGCACCAATTCGATTGATTGATAGCTAGAGCAAATAGCATGGCAAACACCAGGGATTCATTGATGTCATGTCATATTAACACTCCCCTTTTAAGAAGAAAGTGATGGATGTAGCCACAAGTTGTCGATGAAATATCAGAAACCTCGATAATAACCCGTGTGTAACATTTGTGCAACATTCTTTCATTTTTGATACTGTTGGTAGTGTCATCCTGCCAGAATGTCCTATAACCTATGCCCTAAGTAAAGAGAAACGATTCTGGAACGTGTAATATTTATTCGGCAGGCTGGCCAGCTGGCTGTCTGTATCTGTCTGTCTATATCTATGTCTATACAGTCAACCCCGGTGCTAGACGGCGTTGGAGGTCGTCCAAATCGTTGTTCAACGGGTTTTTTTACAAGAATTTGCTCAGTATTAGGCGGCCGCTCGGAGTTGGACGAGTTGGCTATCCGTCCCGGACGCGTATGCGTGGGCCGTGACCCAGCTGGGCGCCCAGGCACTCAGTGTGCTATTGTTTACAAGCGAGCGACCACTACCCACGCACCACCCACACATTCATACCATATATATTGTCATTATTCCAGTGTTTTTAGTGCTTGCAACTGCTAAATAAGCCACCATGGGCCCCAAGAAAGCTTCTAGTGCCAAGCCTGTGGTAAAGAATGTCAGAAATACGGTAGAATTGAAGAAGGAGATGATACAGTGTAGCAAAATATGAAAGTGGAGTGCGTGTCACTGAGCTGGCCAGGCTCTATGGCAAATCCCATTCAATCATCTCTTCCATTTTGGCCAAGAGAAAGGAAATCAAGGATGCTGTTGTTGCGAAAGGTGCAAGTATGGTCACAAAACAGAGATCTCAAGTGCTGGAACAAGTGGAAACTTTGTTGTTGGTGTGGATCAACGAGAAACAGTTAGCAGGAGACAGTGTTACGATGGCAATAATATGTGAAAAAGCAAGGCAGTTGCATGATGATCTCGTCAAGAAAATGCCTGCAACGAGTGCTGAAGTGAACGAATTTAAAGCCAGCAAAGGCTGGTTTGACAGATTTAAGAATCGAAGTGGCATACATAGTGTTGTGAGGCATGGTGAGGCAGCCAGTTCTGACAAAAGTGCGGGTGAAAAATATGTGCAGGAATTCCAGGGGTACATAGAGGCTGAACAATTCCAACCCCAACAAGTGTTCAATTGTGATGAAACAGGCCTGTTTTAGAAGAAAATGCCAAACAGGACCTTCATTACACAGGAGGAAAAGGCACTCCCAGGGACATAAGCCTATGAAAGACAGGCTAACTCTCATGATGTGTGCTAATGCCAGTGGTGATTGCAAAGTGAAGCCTTTACTGGTGTATCATTCTGAAAATCCCCGAGTGTTTGGCAGATGCAGTATCACCAAGTCTAATTTGTGTGTGATGTGGAAGTCTAACAAAAAGGCATGGGTCACTAGGGAAATTTTCCTTGATTTGTTCAAAAACGTGTTTGGCCCCAGTGTGAAGAAATATCTTGAGGAAAATAATTTGCCACTTAAGTGCCTCATGATAATGGACAGTGCTCCTGGTCATCCTCGAGACTTGGCAGAGGAAATTGTGCAGGGCTGTGAGTTCATCAAAGTGAAGTTCTTGCCCTCTAATACCACTCCTCTCCTCCAGCCCATGGACCAGCAGGTCATTTGCAACTTTAAAAAACTCGACACCAAAGCAATGTTTCAAAAGTGCTTTGATGTGACCACAGACATGGATATGACCCTAAAAGAGTTTTGGAAAGATCATTTCCATATCCTGCATTGTGTAAAGCTTATAGGTAAGGCTTGGGAGGGAGTGACTACCAGGACTTTGAACTCTGCCTGGAGAAAATTGTGGCCAGACTGTGTCCTAGATTTTGAAGGTTTTGGGGCTAAGCCTCAGAACCCTGAGCCTGAGCCTGTTGTGCAAGAAATTGTGGAACTGGGCAAGTCCATGGGGTTGGATGTTTGTACCCAGGATGTGGAACAGTTGGTGGAGGAGCACAATGAAGAGCTAACCACTGAAGATCTGCAAGAGCTTCAACAGCAACAACAGACCACAGTTCAGGAAAATGGTCCAGAGGGAAGGAGGTGGAACCGAGATGGAAGAAGGTGCCTTCTTCAAAAATTAAGGAGATTTGTGCCCAATGGACTAATGTGCAAACATTTATGTATGATTATCACCCTAACCAAGATGTTGCAGGCCGTGTATGCGACATGTTTAATGACAATGTCTTGTCACATTTTAGGGACATTTTAAAGAACCGCCAGACACAGAGCTCCCTGGACAGATTTTTTGTGAGAGAGGGGTCCAGTGATTCTCAAGCTGGTCCTAGTGGCATTAACCCTTTCAGGGTCCAAGGGGGGTCTCCGAAACTCGTTCTCAGGGTCCAAAAGTTTAAAAAAAAAAAAAAATTCTTATGAAATTATAGAGAATCTTTTTCCGATCATAACGCCACAAAAATTATGAAATTTGATCGAAAAACTAACGGAATTATGCTTTCGCGAAGTTATCAATATGGATGACATTTATGCATCGGCGATTTTGCCCATTTTGAGCCCTATTTTCGGCAAATTCCAATGTTTCAGTCTACTAAAATTATAGCTATTTCGCTAGAACTCCATTTCTTCTATCGATTGAGTACAAGAATCCGCCTATTTACCAATTACAACTACCCAAAATAGTGGTCAGAAAATGGCAATTTGGCCAATTTCACAAAATTTCAAACAATGCCAATTTCAAAATAGGATCCAGAATAAACAAGGCAGACATTCCTGGCACTACAATAACATCTTCTCTGTTCATTAGTCACGTTTCCAGGTTCCTCTTACATTACTTTTGCTTATCATTTTGAATTTTTATTCTCTATAGAACTCCATTTGTTCTATCGGTTGAGTACAAGAAACCACCAATTTACCGATTTCAACTACCCAATAAAGTGGTGAGAAATTGGCAATTTGGCCAATTTCATGCAAAATAAAAAAGTTGTCAATTTCAAAATAGGGTCCAGAATAAACAATGCAGACATTCCTGGCACTAAAATAAGATGTTATCTGTTCATTAGCCATGTCTATAGGCCCCTCTTATATTACTCTTGCTTTCTATTTTGATTTTTTATTCACACAAAAAATAAAAGATTTACCATTATGAAGACTATTGCATTATTGTAAAAATGATATAAATGATATCAGTGCACTTGTGAAAGAATATTAGACTCACCAATTGATGTGTATTGGACGCGTGGCATGATTTGTTTACTCTTGAACATTTGCAAAAATCGAACATTTCCCCAACTTTGAGCTCAATTTCAAGGTCGTTTTCATCATGAAACTAATCAAAATCATCTATATTTCTGTAGTATGTTTTCCATTCTATCAAATGAGACCATAAAAAAGATAATACAACCATAAATACTATACGAAAATACACCTCAAAGACGGCATTTTAATCCAAAAACACGGTCAGAGTTTTTTTCTCTCACTATGCACTGCGTGCTGCAGGATTTCTTTTATACAGCGCACACTGACCACACAGACCCATTCTCTCATATGTGGGCCTGCCAGCTTTCTCCCGCTTGATTTGAAGCCGCTAAAATTTGTGAGTAGTATATATACGTCCGAAACAGTGGCTCGTAAGACGTATGTATATGACTGAAACAGTCAAAGGGTTAACACTGCAGGTACCAAGTTCTTTTCTGGGGTTACTGGCCGTTTTCTTTTAACCCTTTGACTGTTTCGGTCATATATTGTCTTACGAGCCAATGTTTCAAACGTATTTAGACGCTTAAATTCTAGCGGCCTCAAATCAAGCGGGAAAGCTGGTGGGCCTACATGTGAGGGAGTGGGTCTGTGTGGTCAGTGTGCGCAGTATAGAAGAAATCGGGCAGCCAGTGGTGCATTGTGGGAACGCCATTTCAGTAGTCCTTGTTTAGCATGCCTAGCGGTAAGAATTATCTGACTCCTTGGCGCATCTGGGACTGTTCTCTTTCTCAATGATAGCTCTAACACAGATGGAAGTGTCTCTGAAGATAAATTTCATGGTTTTGAGGAGTTTGTGACCGAAAGAAATGCCCAGGATACCAGAAGGAAGGAAGGAAGAAAGAAAGGAAGGAAGGAAGAAAGAAAGAAAGGAAGGAAGGAAGAGATGAGAGGAAGGAAGGAAGAAGAGATGAGAGGAAGGAAGGAAGGAAAGAAGAGATGAGAGGAAGGAAAGAAGAGATGAGAGGAAGGAAAGAAAAGATGAGAGGAAGGAAGGAAAGAAGAAGGAAGGAGGAAAGGAAAAAGGAAGGAATTAAGAAAGAAATAAAGAGAGAAAGGAAGGAAGAGATGAGAGGAAGGAAGGAAGGAAATATGTAAGAAAGGAAGGCATAAAGAAAGGAAGGAATGAAGGAAGAAAGGAAGCTAGGAAGGTAGGTATGAAGGAAAAGAAGGAGGTTGTGGGGAAGAAGACATGGGTCCCCTTTTGTGTTGACAGGCAGTGTGGGTGGTGAGTAATGGTATAATATGTCATTTTGACAGCTGCCTTACCCTGACTCAGCAAATTTAGATGTACACACACACACACTGCAGACAACTGTCACCCAAACCAACATACACACCCATACACCATAACACACAATTTCACCACTACCCATTCCACATCACATACACACACAAACATACATAACACACACACACACATACACACACAAAAAAAAACAAAACACACAAAACACACACACACACACACACACACACACACACACACACACACACACACACACACACACACACACACACACACACACACACACACACACACACACACACACACACACACACACACACACACACACACACACACACACACACACACACACACACACACACACACACACACACACACACACACACACACACACACACACACACACACACGCGGCAGAGCCAGAGACTTTGAATGGAGCCCTGCAGCCACAACTAGGTGAGTACACACATATGTATACACACACACATATATATACACACATATATACACACACATGTGTGCACACATATATACACATGTGCGCGGTGGCCTGATGGCTAAAGCTCTCACTTCACTTGGAGGACCGGGTTCAATTCCCGGTAGTGAACTTGTTGCTGAAGTGTTTCCTTACACACACACACACACATACATACAACAGTACAATTAATCTAATCGACATGTGCCCTGCATAGGACAAAAATGGTAACTAACACACACACACACACACACACACACACACACACACACACACCCGATGGCATGGTGGCTAGCGCTCACCTTCCACCTTGGGAGGGCCCAGGTTCAATTCCGGCGGGGCAGCTGTTCAAGTGTTTCGTTACACACACACACACATACAACAAGCCTATTATCTAATCGTGCCTAAGACAAAATGTTGACTAACTAACACACACACACACACACACACACGCATATGTGCATGGTGGCCAGCGCTCTTCCCACTTCTCACGCACGGACCCGGGTTCAATTCACGCGGGGTGAAACATTTGAAGTGTTTCGATTACACACACACACACACACACACACACATACACACATGCAACCTACCAGCAGGCCTAGTGTCTAATCAACATGTGCCTAGGACAAAATGGTAACCTTACAATAAATATTCAAAAAATGCTATAAAACTTGATTTTATTTGTTTTTGACGATTTAAGGCATTTTCAAGGTTTTCTGAAAAACTATTTTTAGATAAATAATATACCTATGAGTAAGCTTCTAAAAGAAGATCATAAAATTTTTGCTTACTTTTTTCCACATAAATTTCAATTGCATTAAATTCTCTATTTAAGGAGTGTGAAAATCTAAGTATTTTAACTGAAGAATGAGTTTTTTATGAAAACATAAACCGCTCTAAAACGTCGAATGTGCACAATAAAATACGATTGCTTACATTTTCTGAGCTTTTAATGTTTCATGTATATTTCGAAAATATTATAGAATATTCTATAAGTATCGATTTTATAAGATTTTAAATGGGATTTTTAAAATATGTAAATAATTAATAAATATTCACAAATGCTATAAAATTTGATTTTATTGCATTTTTGACAATTAGACATTTTCAATTTTGTTAAAAACTATTTTTTAGATAAAAAATACACCTATGAGTAAGCTTCTTAATAGAAATCATAAATTTGCTTATTTTCCATAATTTCAATTGCAGTGAAATTCTATTTAGAAGTGTGAAAATCCTAAGTATTTTAGCTGAAAAATGAGTTTGTCAGAAAAGCATCAATCTAACTCTAAAGCATCGAAATATACCTAAAAGCGATTTTAGCATTTTCAGAGCTTTAATGTTTCATGTATTTTCAAAATCAATGCAAATGTTTATAAAAATGTGATTTTTATAGATTTTAAGGGGATTTTGCCCAAAATATGTAATAATTAATAAATATTCTAAAAGTAACTATAAAACTTGATTTTATTGCATTTTGACAATTAAAGCATTTCAAGGATTTTCTGAAAAACTATTTTTTTAGATAAAATACCTATAGTAAGAAAGCTTCCTAAAGAAAATCATAAAATTTTGCTTACTTTTCCATAATTTCAATTACATTAAATTATATTTAAAAGTGTGAAAATCTAAGTATTTTAGCTGAAAATAGTTTTGCCAGAAAAGCACTCAAACCGCTCTAAAAACGTCGAAATATGCAATAAAATACGATTTCCTTTATTTTACAAGCTTTTAATGTTTCATGTATTTTTCGAAAATAATATAGAATATTCTATAAAATATTGATTTTATAGATTTTTAATGGGATTTTTAAAAATATGTAAATAATTAATAAATATTAAAAAATGCTTATAAAACTTGATTTTATTGCATTTTGACAATTAGGCATTTTCAAGGATTTTGTGAGAAACTATTTTTTTAGATAAAATATACTTATGAGTAAGCTACAAAAGAAAATCATAAAATTTTGCTTACTTTTCCCTGTTCAGTGCATTGAAATTCTAGCCCAAGTGTGAAAATACAAGTATTTTAGCTGAAAAATGAGTTTTGCTGAAAAGCACTCAAACCGCTCTAAAACGTCGAAATGTGCAATAAATATCCACGATTTTAGCACATTTTCTGATCTTTTCTTATTTCCCAATATATATTCGAAAATAAAATGAAATATTCTTTAAAAATATTGATTTTATAAGATTTTTAATGGGATTTTTAAAAATGTGTAATTAATTAATAAATATTCAAAATGCTATAAAACTTGATTTTATTGCATTTTTGACTGGAATTTAAGAGCATTTTTAGGATTTTTGAAAAACTATTTTTAGATAAAATATACCTATGAGTAAACTTCTAAAGAAAATCATAAAATTTTGCTTACTTTTCCCATAAATTTCAATGCATTAAATTATATTTAAAGTGTAAATCAAATGTTTAGCTGAAAAATGATTTTGCCGAAAAGCACTCCAAATAACTCTAAAACGTCGAAATATGCAATAAAATACGATTTTACTTTATTTCTAATTTTTAATCTTTCAATATAACAAAAATAATTTGATATTATAAAAATGATTTTAT